>JAGDYQ010000161.1:1971716-2066716 GCA_021962125.1 Bulinus truncatus | reverse complement strand
TGTGTGAGTGTGTTTGCCCGTAACTGTGTCTGTGTGAGAGTGTGTTTGCCCGTGATTGTGTGTGTGTATGTGTGAGTGTGTTTGCACGTAACTGTGTCTGTGTGTGAGTGTGTTTGCCCGTGACTGTGTGTGTGTGAGTGTGTTTGCCCGTGACTGTGTGTGTGTGTTTGTCCGTGACTGTGTGAATGATTGTCTGTGACTATGTTTGGTTGTGTTGATGAATCAGCGCGCTCGTGGTTGTGTGTGTGTGTGTGTGTGTGTGTGTTGCGATGGTGGGGGGGGTAGGGGTTGTATTGGTATGTTAATTTGGTAGGTAATCCAGTGATTTAAAAAAATAATAGTCTCTAGCTTTGATAGGACTTTAGTTTTCCATTTTATTTTTAATGGGTCACTCTGTTTTTATAAAATGGTTAGTTCATACATCGTCATGTGTAGCTGCAGTGGTTCCTCACACAAAGTTCCAACGGCGCTCTCTTTGTGTGTGGAACATTCGTTTGTGTCGTTAAGCGGTGTGGCATTGTAAATCCTCCGTCCAAAGTATAGGATTAATGGGCCCATAACATATTCCTAAATAAACAGATAAATAAATGAATAAATATATTTCTATATATGTATGTATAAAATGTTTGTTTAACGGTAGATTGCCCCTGTTATGTGTGGGGTCTGAATTGTGACAATGGCTGCAACGACAGCTGCTTCATGGGATGCTCAGCGATGAATGGATCATGCGACTACATCCTATCTGAATCTGACTGTAGGTATTTATTCACCCCTGGGTTTTTCCTACGTTTTATTCGTTCATTACTTTTCAGTCCTTACCTAGACATACCATTCGACGTAATTAAGTTAATCATTGGTAATTAGAAAGAAAAAAAAACTGGTTCGGGAAAATAAAGACTGATGTACAGTGTATATTGTGGTCTGAATTCCGAACAGGAATTATGAATATCACTGTAAGCATTAATCATGCATGGACCTTTATATGTAACCTATCTGAGATGATAATCTCTTAGATCATATAAACAACTCAAGTGAAGGTTTTATACAGTGCCCTACTTTCATCTCCACCATAACCAACCAGGGGCGGATTTAGGGGGGGGGGGGGGGGGGCCATGCCTCTCACCCCCGTTACCGCAAGTTTAGGTAAGACATCATTAAATTATCGAAATATTTTTTGCTCTAAGACCAATTTTCAACAATGAAAACAGTTTTGCCCCCCCCCCCCCCAGGTTCAAAGTTTTGCCCCCCCCCCCCCCATCAAAGTTGTCTAGATCCGCCCCTGTAACCAATAGTAGAAAGTTCATGGGGATAATATTCCAGCAAGGCTTGAAACACTTAATATGAAGCTACAGTTATGAAAGTAGGCGTGTGTTTGATATTTGTGTTTAGACACTGGTTTACTATAGATAGGGCCAATGTCATGACCTTGAGTCCACATTTGTAATTTGTCTAGTCTGTCTATGTGTTAAACCGGACTCTTACTAGAGGGATATAATTATACACCCATGTATATTCGCAGCTAGATGTGCGGTTGGCTGGTTTGGCCCAAAGTGTCGGTACAAGTGTCACTGCGCCCATGGCTGTGACAGGGAAGGTCATTGTCTCAACTCCACATGTCGACATGGCTGGTTCGGAAACTTGTGTCAATATCGTAAGTACTCTCATTACTGTAAAAACTCAACATGTTGTAAGTACATTAAACGCTCTCTATACTGTAAAAACTCAATATGGTGTAAGTACATTAAACGCTTTAATTCCTCTTTATACATTGAGTACTCTATAGTCTATATACTGTAAGTACTCTTTATTCAGTAAGTGATCTCGATACTGTAAGTACATTCAATCTTGTAAGTACTCTCCTGATGACCAGTAATAAGTGCCAGGTGCAATAGGGTGAGTTTCCACACTATGATTCAAGAAGATCTTCACGTGTATAGTCAACACCCCCTTTAATAAAGTAAGCAACAATAATTAGCAATGGTTCTCACAAAAGTGTGGGTCACGAGCCCCTGTGTGGGGTAGGCTGTGTGAAATGAGAAGTTCAACGATCCCTGTGATTAAAAAAAGGTTAAAAAGACTTGGTTGTTTTTTTTGTCGCTGTCAGCAACATTTGTGACAAACTTAGGTGTAAAGATACTTTGGTCTAGTGGCTGTCCACTTGAATGGGTCAGACGAGATCAGACTAGTCATTGGGGGGATTAATAGAAGTGTGTTATACAGTGAAAAGTTTGATGTTGACCTGCAATGAACGAAATGTTGACTAGGAATTGATTTCTTTGTGACAGCCAAGCATTTCTTTTATAATCAATGTCTTACAAAGTATATTGTGTCACAGTGTATTTGTGTCTATACAAAGTATATTGTGTCACAGTATCTGTGTCTATACAAAGTATATTGTGTCACAGTGTATCTGTGTCTATACAAAGTATATTATGTCGTATTCAAGTTCAAATGTTATGATATAATTATGCTGCAATGTGTGTGAGTATTTGAGAAATGATAAACGGTAATTTGGTCGGCGTATTGATCTCACAAACCGACATGAATTTTAGTTTGTTTCTACTTAAGATTTAGCGTCCTGTTTAAAGCAATACGTTATAACTGTTACCGGTTCGTTCACTGTATTATACAAATATCGTTGCCATTTTGTTTTCTTCCTTATGAAGTTATGCTTAGGGTCGTTTCATTCATCAGTGCTGTAGTCTCTTTTTGTTCGATTATTTTACATTTAAATATAGACGTCTTCACTCACAGTACTGTTACGTCATTAAACTAAAACACTTGGCCCGACTTGGGTAGTGGTGATGATGACAATGTTTATTACACACAGTCAAACAACATGAACATATAATTCAGTAACTTTAACTTCTCGTTATTTCTGTTTCACGCTATGGACAGTCTTCTGTCTAAATCACAACTTTTACACTACCAATCTATAACTCATACATGCCGTATTGCTATGTCCAAGTTACCACACAATCAAAATCATACTTGATCGACTGCCCCGCCCCTGAATGCGGTGGGTGAGGAGTGGGGGTGGGGAAAATAGGAGATCAAAGTCTGTTTCAGAGTTTCTCCCCTTGGTCCAGTACCCCATTGTTGTCGGTCAGAGGCTATAGGGGAAATGTCACACCTTTGTCCAGCTGCTGAGCTCATTGACGCTTTGATCAATGACTCGGTGACCAAAGATCTTGCTGATCGAGATGTCGGGGGTAGTACTGGTATTGGAGGGACTGTGACCTTAACAATAGCCAATGACTTAAGTGACATATTTTGGGATTTTTTTTTGTTAATTTTGTAAGGATGAAGTGTTTATCTCTTGAGACTTATAGACCACAGTTGGGCCAGTTTGTTGTGCCCTTCTTTAACTACCACCAAATCAAAAAAGGCCAATATGGCAAGGAGGCCACAGAGTGAGTCATACACGGGTGACTTACCAGTACAATTGCTCTACCCCTAACTGATCACAAGCATTCATTTTGCAACTGAAATAAAATGCAGGATCTCAGTGAGGATCGAGCACAAGACAACCGAAATCCTACACCACACGTCCATCACTTCTTGTCCATTCCCCCCTGACCTTTGACCTGACCCATTCTTCAAACCAATTAACTACTAGCCTTTATACAAAAGGGTATACATGTACAACAAGTTATTTCTGTGGAATACACCGGAAAGATGGCGCGCAGGCTAGATATATTTTTCCAATATCACTCATACGTAATTTCATTATTCTCCCAGAGAATCTGATTACTCCCGAATTCTCTGAGGTGTCCTCATCACTGGCATCCATAGATCTTCTGGTGGACGGCAGAGATGACACGTGTGTGACGCTGACAGAGAAGAACGTGAGGATAGGCGTTCGCTTTGACCATCCGGTTCTGTTCTCATTCATCCGGGTTCATTCTAAATCGGGTATGTTGTAGATGAGTTTTACTGGCTTAATGTTTACTACATGAGGATGTGTCCGGGGTTGTTTAAACCAGTGGTCCCCCAACCACTCTCGCCGCGAACCCGGTTAACGTTTTATTATTTCACCGCGGCCCCGGAGTGTGGGGGGGGGGAGAGAATGATTGTTTTATATTGTTTTGATTTACAATGTCAATACCACACACAGCCGCTCAGCTCTCGTCCGAAGTCTCGTCCATGGAAAGTCAGCGCAAATCCCGAGAGAAACACACCACAGTAAATAAAAAAAAGGTTTCTTGGGCGGCCCAGTACCATGTGATCCACGGCCCGGTACCGACCCGCGGCCCGGGGATGGGGGACCACAGGCTTAAAGGATAGGCGAACTAGGATGCTAGTTAGGCCCCCCCTCCTTTTGGGGCCTTCATTCCTACAAGGAAGGACAGCGTGAGCCCGTGTCAGTGGCCCTGGGATAAAATGATTTAACAATCAGAGTTAGTTGGAGCCCTGTTTTCAAACATATATGGGGCCCACTATTTGCAAAAGTAATTGTCTAAACCAATTACCATCTCTAATAAATGTAAATTAGCTTGGTTTCAAATGAATTTTTCCTTATGGTCCACATAAAAGTAATAATGATTTCGGAACGGGTATTTATTTTTCAAATCAAAGGTGTTCTCAATCTTTCACTTTTCTATAACAATATCTACACCTATGGTTGTCAATCTGTAGGTCTTCTATAACTCTATCCACACCTATGGTTATCAATCTGTAGGTCGCAACCAAAACATTTTGTGTTATATAGATTACTTGCAATGTACAATCCCTCAGCCATGGGTGTGGCATCTGTTAGCCACGGATATGACATCAGTTCACTACGGATATGGCATCTGTTAACCACGGATATGGCATCTGTTAACCATTATTTGAAGTATGTTAACCATGGATATGGCATCTGTTAGCCATATTTTTGAAGTCTGTTAACTATGGATATAACATATTTTGGCCATGTGAGTGTCATTTGTTAGCCTTTAATATGACATTTGTTAGCGACAGATCTGGAATATATTAGCCATGGATGTGCATCAGTTTAAACTGACAGACATTGACTTCATTTGTTTATTTGCTTCCAGCCAATTCTCTGGACGTCTCTGTACACTTTAAGAAGTCCATCACATGTGACAACCGAAACAGGGCGCTCGTTGTCAGCGGCCACAACCTGGACATCTACTGTCATCTGGATGACACCGTCAAAGGGCTGTGTCTCACACTGCACGGTCCGGTGCAGCTTTGCTCACTCTACGTAAGCGGAGGTCGGTCCACATCTACCACCAGATTGAAGTACTCACTGTCTTGTAAAATACATCTAATATCACATCTACCACCAGATTGAAGTACTCACTGTCTTGTAACATACATCTAATATCACATCTACCACCAGATTGAAGTACTCACTGTCTTGTAACATACATCTAATATCACATCTTGTATCCCATCTATATCTTATCTATTATCCCATCAATATTATATCCAATACCTTATTAATATCACATCTAGTATATCATCAATATCACATCTAGTATATCATCAATATCACATCTAGTATATCATCAATATCACATCTAGTATATCATCAATATCACATTTAGTATATAATCAATATCACATCTAGTATATCATCAATATCACATTTAGTATACCATCAATATCACATCTAGTATATCATCAATATCACATCTAGTATATCATCAATATCACATCTAGTATATCATCAATATCACATTTAGTATACCATCCATATCACATCTAGTATATCATCAATATCACATTTAGTATACCATCCATATCACATCTAGTATACCATCAATATCACATCTAGTATATCATCAATATCACATTTAGTATACCATCAATATCACATCTAGTATATCACCAATATCACATCTAGTATCTCTTCTAAAGAAGACGCACAGTAAATGGTTAATGCTTCTTACCATAAAAATAAACATAATTATAAACAGCAAAAAATATGTATGTCTTCATAATCCTCATAGGTACGGTAAACATTTATGATTATCTTATAAATAAATCATCTCAACGTCTAATAATCTTTACTCATAATTTTTTACACTATTATATACAACCTTATTGTCACGGGTTTAGTTATTGATAAGAGCAAAGGAAATTTTTCCCTCCAAGTTGTCCTTCTTCAAATGAGTATTTAACTTCGGTTGGGGGAAGTGAAGGCGGATGTCGTTGTGCCAACCACTCAATCCTCGTTTACTACACTCCGTCTGCCCCGATGGTATACGCCACTGAATACTTGTAGATTACTTATCATAATATCTGCAATGAATTTGTGTGTGTGTGTGTGTTATATTGAACACTTTCAGGGCGAAATTTGGCTTATGGGCAGCAAGTCATACAATCCTCAACGATCTATAATCCGCACGCTTCCTTCGCTTCAGCATTCAAAGCTATCGATGGGTTCAAATTACACAAGTTTCGTAGGCGTGGATGCACCCACACACATCCGGGTGATGTGAAACCACATTTTAATTTAACTTTCGATACGCCTGTGAACCTTCAAAGAATCGTCTTGTATAACAGAGGTAACAATGGTTTCATACTATCTGTCCATGTATGCCTACCTCTTAATCTCCATGTATGCCTACCTCTTAATCTCCATTATTCCTACCTCTTAATCTCCATGTATGCCTACCTCTTAATCTCCATATATGCCTACCTCTTAATCTCCATATATGCCTACCTCTTAATCTCCATATATGCCTACCTCTTAATCTCCATGTATGCCTACCTCTTAATCTCCATGTATGCCTACCTCTTAATCTCTATGTATGTCTAGGAATTTGACATTTTTTTTAGGAATTCGAATTTGTGTGTGAGGTCTCCTGAAAGGTTGAGATTAAATCTCTTAAATCCTATAAACCGCTATTGGCACGGTTTTTATGATGCCCTTCTTGCATCCCCACCATAGCCGATGGTGAAATGACCTTTGAGGCACCACGGGAGATATAGCGGGGACTTTAACCATTACATGAGTAATCCAATCATTGGTTCTAGCCAGACATCGAATCTGGGACCTTTATGGCGGCAGTCGAGCACTGCACCACACGACCATCCATCCTCTGAATTCAAATACTGATCACGGTGTTTCCGCTATGACAACTGATTACTTTTCGCGACAGGCCTGAAATGACAGAAACTTAAAAAAAAAAAAACAAAGAGAGAGAGAGAGAGAGCGAGAGAGGGAGAGCGAGAGAGAGAGAGAGAGAGTGCGAGAGAGAGAGAGAGCGAGAGAGAGAGAGAGCGAGAGAGAGAGAGAGAGAGAGAGAGAGAGAGAGAGAGAGAGAGAGAGAGAGAGAGAGAGAGAGAGAGAGAGAGAGGTGTTTATATATGTATACATGTATTTTTGTTTTTTCAACCCTCCAGCCACCAGCAGTAGGAGACTAAATAACTTCATCGTGGTGTTGTACACTGCGCAGGATACAAAAGTGGTGGAGTATCAGGAGAAGTCCAACGTCAGCAGCCTCATCTACAGCCTGCTCTTCCCGGACATCCACGTGCCCATCTGGAGGGTACAGGTGAGGGCGACGTATGTAGAGCCAAAGGAAGTCAACCCGATACTGACATTGTGTGAGGTGGAGGCGTATGCAGGTAATGAGGACTGATTTGTAAGGAAAGGAAACAATGACAAACTTATGAATCACTTAATGACATGTGATCCAATGTATGAATGACTTAATGACATGTAATCCAATGTATGAATGACTTAATGACATGTGATCTAATGTATGAATGACTTAATGACATGTAATCTAATGTATGAATGACTTAATGACATGTAATCTAATGCATGAATGACCTAATGACATGTGATCCAATGCATGAATGACTTAATGACATGTGATCTAATGCATGAATGACCTAATGACATGTGATCTAATGCATGAATGACCTAATGACATGTGATCTAATGCATGATTGACCTAATGACATGTGATCTGATGCATGAATGAATTAATTACAAGTTATCTAACGCATGAATGATTAGTTTGAGATCTGACCTAAAGCATAAATGTCTGATGAAAATGTGATCTAAAGCATGAATACCTTATTGACACGTGATCTAGCCTCAGACGTCGTCTCAATACATTAATGACATCAGTTGCTATAATGAGTGAATCAAATTGTTGATGTAATGAGTGAATCAAACTGTTCAACATATAAGTAAAGTTTCTTGTATAAAGTTTGTACATACATTCTGGTTCAGATGATTCAGAGTTCATCTGTTTTTTTTGTACCGACGGCTACTGTATACAATTGTGTGGCTAGTACAATGTCCAGACGCCTTTACTTTCCCCAGCTAATATCAGGTACCCATTTGTAAGCTGGGTGGATTTAGGGACATCGGTCGGACACGAGGAATGACCCGGCACTTACCAGGGACTCGAACATGAACCGGACAGCAAAATAAATACAATTTATAAAGACATTTAAAAATTAACACATGCATTCAAAATACTCAGAAAAACCAATTAAAGTAATTACAGTTTAAAATGTGTTGGTCTTTCTCTAGACTGTATACCTGGCACGTGGGGTCTGGACTGTAAACAAACCTGCGACAAGTCATGTGACAACCTGTGCAGTTCTATGGACGGATCCTGTTTGTTTACCTGTATGAACGGGACATTGCCGCCTGACTGCCTTCCACGTAATTCGTTAGTTATAGCTCTCAGTTTAACCTAGTTGCATTGGTCTCATTGATATCTTCCTTACACTTACTTCATCTTGTACAATAATTAACTCGGGCTTCCACCAACTTATCTCGGGGCCCTGAAATTATCCACCAGCTTGAATGATTACAGCCAGGGCCGAATATACGGATAAACAAACAGACAGGCTGCTCGGGGCCCCCATTAATGAAGGGTACCCCTCCCCCTCCACTTTGGAAATGTATTTGCTGAGTTCCAAACGGGAAATGTAAAGTTCGATCACTTGCTATTTATAGATTCATCTTCTTAATTGACAGAGCTGTAGCTTGTTTTAAAAGGAAATTGTCTGGGTGACTTTATGCCAGTTCTAAACAAAGGAGGGAAGTCTGTGATCTTTTCATGGGCTTGGACTATAATTTCTATGCAGTTATAGGTATGGGCCCAAGTTGTCTTAGATTATAAAAGAACGTAGAATTACAAGCGGCTAGCACAGACCCATTCCCAGGGTCCCGCAATATACTTTTACTAAACCAACCTAAACGGTAGGAATGGCTCT
Source organism: Bulinus truncatus (assembly GCA_021962125.1). Lineage (NCBI taxonomy): Eukaryota > Metazoa > Mollusca > Gastropoda > Planorbidae > Bulinus > Bulinus truncatus. Next base: position 2,057,518 of record JAGDYQ010000161.1, on the reverse strand, counting down.
ATGTACGACCTGAAATCGATTAATACCCTGGGGTTTTAGGTTTCATGGCCGTAGCCATACATTCTGCGGCTCCTGAAAAATGCTGCAGCAACTGGGATCCTCAAGGCTCGTGACTCTAGACATGTCCTCGTGTTGCCCTCTCCTCGTTGCACCTTTCTGTACCGAGAGAACCCAACAAGTTCCTTAATGCAGCGGTTCTGAACATTTTTCGCGCCTTTACCCCAAAAGGTGCGAAAGTATAACACGGGTACTTTCTCACATGTATATTCGTAACTAAATATAATTTTGTACATAATGAAATGTGCTTATTTTTCTAGTGCGAAACTTGAGCAAGTAGTTTGGTGATGAGTCAGGCAGCAAACTAGAGCCCTTCTTCAAACTCTGCCGTTTTAAACAAAAAATATTTCACTGCAAAACCTTTCCCGTACCCCATTGGGGTGCGCGTACCACCCGTTGATAACCGCCGCCTTAGCACATAATTCTTTCAACCCATTTAACGCAGATAGATTTAAAAAAAAAAATCTGTACGCGTGACTTCTCACAGCCGTAAATGAAACAAGAGAAATATTAAAAAAGTAGGAATGAAATAATGGAAGGCTAGGATGATAGAGCGCTGCGTTGCAATAAAAAAACTTGTATTAAATCTAAAAAGCGCAATGAGGTATAAATGAACTTAAAGGTTTAGTCAGTCGACTATACAAACTGTGATATAAATAAATCAATAGTTTGAATGTCTCCATATAAAGCGACTGGTCTAAAGGACGGCCAGAATCATTCGTCTAACTGCAACACGGGGTGTTATAATAGGACCTGTGACTCCAAGACCGGACACTGCCTGCAGGACTGCATGGGCTACAAGGATCCCCCGTACTGCACTGTTAGTAAGTAGAACACATGATTCCACTGACCTCATACTGGACTGTTAGAAAGGGGTCACTACGATTGATGAGACAAGTCCACTGTTAGAAAAGGGCCACACGACATGTGAAACAAGTCCATAAAAGATTCATCGGGGAAGTTAAAGTAAACTTTTTTTCACAGCTTTCTCGGACCATCTCACTTTGGCTCTCAGCCTCTCACTTTGGCTCTCAGCCTCTCACTTTGGCTCTCCGCCTCTCACATCGATTGTCTAACTCAAACTCAAAACTACCACTAACAACCAATAATACTCATCTTGTACTGACTCATCTACTGGACCCTATCGCCAGGTCCTCGCATTCACTCGCTGTCAATCAAACTGTTCAACTGCCCCGCCAAAACCGAGAAGGACGAAGGGTAGGAGTCAATGAGCTCTAGATTTAGAGATCAGTGGCAGGAGGCACGTTCAGACATCAAAGCGGTCATCTTGTTTTCTTTCTTGTCTCCGTTAGCTAATGTCACCAGCCTAATGTGATAACTCACACCTTTGACATGCTGCCCAATCACATGACTACTTCAACCTGTGTTGTCCTGACCACATGTTGTGTTGACCTTTTAAGGGGGAGGGGCAAAGGGATGAAGGTATTATGTGACACATAATACCAACCGAAAAGAAAAAAAACATTGTTCAAGCTTTCAGGTCTACAAACTTTTGGTTTTCCGCCATGATCTTCATTTTATCAAAGCAATTTTAGAAAGGTTTCTAAAAAGTAGAAATGGAATTTAAAAAGAGAGAAATAAACAACATATACCGTATTTGCAATGAAGCGATAGTTTTTAAATCATTCCGTTTGGCGGGTTTAACTGTAACACTTGTATACGTGTCCTAGATTTGGTGTTTAGTACTAATTAATGGTTGCGTAATCTCTTATTAGATGCTGAAATCAACGTTTCCAATTGAGATTAATATTGGTCTAATCCAGACATGAGCTAACTACGACGAAGATAACCGTGCGCTTGCCACGCCTAGCATATTCACCTGAAAGCAATGAATTAAAATTATGATTTTATTTATGTGACGGCAGTAAGAACAATTATTCATGAAGCTACATGGGTAAATTATCAAGGAGTAACGAGTTGAATTTTCTATTGCAGTGGCCCCCTGCCTTTTTTCTCGTCACGGACCGGTCAGCGTTTGATAATTTCACCGTTGCCCGCTTGGAGAGGGTGGGTTGCGGTGAAAGGGGTGGTGGTGTCATGTGTCGATTATTTATAATTTAGATTATTTTCATTTACATTGCTAATGGCACTCACAGTCTTTCATGTAATCATTGTAAAAAAAAAAATGTAGATAGTTTACGTTTCTTGTACTGACCAGTATCATTTGATCCACGGACCGGTACCCGTCCGAGGCCCGAGGGGGTTGGGAACCACTCAGGCCCGTAGCGTGCGGGGGGGCAGGGGGGCCTGACCCCCTGCGTTTCGTCTGGCCCCCTCTGCATAATTGTTTTACTTAGTAACATCTATTACCTGCCCCCACCCCCTGCTATTGCCTGGCCCCTCCTGTAGAATGCCTGGCCCCTCCTGTAGAATTTTCACGCTACGAGGCTGGAGCCACTATTATATTGTAAAGGTCCGACACATTAATAACATTGGTATTCCTTCAATCCTTGTCACTATATTTGAACTATTTTATTTTTGTCCTTTAAGAAGTACTATTATTATTTGTACCTGCAAAGTCTTAGTCGTATTTTTTTATATAAAGAAAATTTTATCTTCAAGTAAAAATTATGTCGCCACCAAGAGGCTGCGGCCAGTCTGTTTTACAAACACTTTGCACAATTCTGTGTCTGTGCACTGAATCTATGTTACAATGTATATAAATCTATTGTAATGCACAAGTGGTAGTAACCACTATTTTTAATGGGCTATGTTTACTAAGCTTTGTTTACATTTTGTGTTACACTTTTGGTCAGTCGTCACAGACCAGTGGACACTACTACAGTTTTATATTGGGCTATGTTTACTAAGCTTTGTTTACATTTTGTGTTACACTTTTGGTCAGTCGTCACAGACCAGTGGACACTACTACAGTTTTATATTGGGCTATGTTTACTAAGCTTTGTTTACATTTGGTACCATACACTCTGAGTCGATCGTCACCCACTAGTGGACGCTATAGTTTTTTTATTTTTTTTTACTGGGCTATGTTTACATATTTATCTATCTATTCATATATCTGTCTGTCCTGTCTTTCCTGCCTTTCCTCTCTGTCCTGTCTGTCTTTTCTGTCTGTCTTGGCTATCTGTCTCTCTGTCCAACCACCCATCCATTCATTAGCCTATCACAATAAATATGATGCAGTATGATTGGTTTGTTTCCACCAGAATGTGACAGTCACAATTACGGGCTAAATTGTATGTTGACATGCCATGATTCATGTTGGAACAGGTCTTGCAATGACCTTAACGGAACATGTCAAGAAGGTTGCCATGGCTACTCAAACCCACCAAACTGTGATCAAGGTATTGTCAGAACTATCTATATATATATATCTATCCATCAATCTATCTGTTTGTCTATATAATTATCTATTATTATTCTATTTCACTGTAAAAAAAGTAAAGTTCCCTTAGCCCTAATGGGCCATCGGGGCAGATGAAGTGTAAAATTCATCTGTTTCTATAACCTCGGCATATGAAGGGATTGTGTTGTTAGCACAACGCCCAGCCGCCTTTACTTCACCAATTAAAGTCAGGTACCCACTTAAAGCTGGGTGGACTTGTGGGGCGACCAAATTTCACCTGGAAAAATTCCATGGGCCTCACCGAGGATCGAACCCAGGACTCTCAGGTCGACAGTCGAGTATCTACACCACTCGGCCATCCGTCCCACTATTTCACTGTAACTTTACATAAATGCTTACATTTTAGAACTACGTCTAAAAGAGATATTTATTGACAATATTTGTGAGCAATTTTTTATTACACTAAGCTTTTTCTTTAAATCGATCAGATTTTAGAACAATATTTTAGTAATATATAGCATACATTTAAACAGCATAGTTTCACTAATAACATTTGTTATGTGTTAGTTTAGAAAATGTTTATTAAAAAAACCTGTTACAGCGCACCAAATCCTTAATCCCTCTATCTTTAGGAGCGTTGAACAGGGAAATAAACATGAAAATTTGGATCCATCCTGACTGGTGGCGCCACCATCTGCAATTCCAGATATCACAATACGCATGACGGCCGTTGTAAAAAATAAGCGATTGATAACATGCATGTTTTCACGTTCGTGAACTGTGGTATTGGTGGCCTCTCTGTGGTATTGGTGGCCTCTTTGTGGTATTGGTGGCCTCTATGTGGTATTGGTGGCCGCTCTGTGGTATTGGTGGCCTCTATGTGGTATTGGTGGCCGCTCTGTGATATTGGTGGCCTCTCTGTGGTCTCATGAACAGCTTGTTATTCGCAGTTTTTTTTTAAACATCCTAAAAGTTAGGTAGTAGGTACTTTGGTGCACATTTAATTGTAAAAGGGGAATCTAATATATATTGAAATAAATTTACCAGTGTGTCGCTCGTTAGACTATTTTTTATCGTTATAGTTTTAACAGGAATATAATGTGTTTGAGGTCTTCGGAGGGCCCAAAATGTTTTTTTTTTAACTGCATGCCTAGTTTAAAACTTTCTAATCAGCCCATAAACGTAACTAAGGTATGACAAGTAAGGTGCGTGCAATGGGCCCCCACTTGAAGGGGGCACAATTTGAAATTTGACCCACTGGTGCCTTGTCTAAAGCAAACATTATTGGGGGGAAAAAAAAGAATAATTGGATGCGGGGTAATTTAAATTATCGGAAATGGCGTCATTCAGTGTAGGTACTGAACAGAGTCCGTGTATAGCTTGACGTCATTTAGTGTAGGTACTGAACTGAGTACGTGTATAGCCTGACGTCATTTAGTGTAGGTACTGAACTAAGTCCTTGTATAGCTTGACGTCATTTAGTGTAGGTACTGAACTGAGTCCGTGTATAGCCTGACGTCATTTAGTGTAGGTACAGAACAGAGTCCGTGTATAGCCTGACGTCATTTAGTGTAGGTACAGAACAGAGTCCGTGTATAGCCTGACGTCATTTAGTGTAGGTACTGAACTGAGTCCGTGTATAGCCTGACGTCATTTAGTGTAGGTACTGAACTGAGTCCGTGTATAGCCTGACGTCATTTAGTGTAGGTACTGAACTGAGTCCTTGTATAGCCTGACGTCATTTAGTGTAGGTACTGAACTGAGTCCTTGTATAGCTTGACGTCATTTAGTGTAGGTACTGAACTGAGTCCTTGTATAGCTTGACGTCATTTAGTGTAGGTACTGAACTGAGTCCGTGTATAGCCTGACGTCATTTAGTGTAGGTACAGAACTGAGTCCGTGTATAGCCTGACGTCATTTAGTGTATGTACTGAACTGAGTCCTTGTATAGCTTGACGTCATTTAGTGTAGGTACAGAACAGAGTCCGTGTATAGCCTGACGTCATTTAGTGTAGGTACAGAACAGAGTCCTTGTATAGCCTGACGTCATTTAGTGTAGGTACTGAACTGAGTCCTTGTATAGCTTGACGTCATTTAGTGTAGGTACAGAACAGAGTCCTTGTATAGCCTGACGTCATTTAGTGTATGTACTGAACTGAGTCCTTGTATAGCCTGACGTAATTTAGTGTAGGTACAGAACATAGTCCTTGTATAGCCTGACGTCATTTAGTGTAGGTACAGAACTGAGTCCTTGTATAGCTTGACGTCATTTAGTGTAGGTACTGAACTGAGTCCGTGTATAGCCTGACGTCATTTAGTGTAGGTACTGAACTGAGTCCGTGTATAGCCTGACGTCATTTAGTGTATGTACTGAACTGAGTCCTTGTATAGCTTGACGTCATTTAGTGTAGGTACAGAACAGAGTCCTTGTATAGCCTGACGTCATTTAGTGTATGTACTGAACTGAGTCCTTGTATAGCCTGACGTAATTTAGTGTAGGTACAGAACATAGTCCTTGTATAGCCTGACGTCATTTAGTGTAGGTACAGAACTGAGTCCTTGTATAGCTTGACGTCATTTAGTGTAGGTACTGAACTGAGTCCGTGTATAGCCTGACGTCATTTAGTGTAGGTACTGAACTGAGTCCGTGTATAGCCTGACGTCATTTAGTGTAGGTACTGAACTGAGTCCTTGTATAGCCAGACGTCATTTAGTGTAGGTACTGAACTGAGTCCGTGTATAGCCTGACGTCATTTAGTGTAGGTACTGAACTGAGTCCGTGTATAGCCTGACGTCATTTAGTGTAGGTACTGAACTGAGTCCTTGTATAGCCTGACGTCATTTAGTGTAGGTACTGAACTGAGTCCTTGTATAGCTTGACGTCATTTAGTGTAGGTACTCAACTGAGTCCTTGTATAGCTTGACGTCATTTAGTGTAGGTACTGAACTGAGTCCGTGTATAGCCTGACGTCATTTAGTGTAGGTACAGAACTGAGTCCTTGTATTGCCTGACGTCATTTAGTGTAGGTACTGAACTGAGTCCTTGTATTGCCTGACGTCATTTAGTGTAGGTACTGAACTGAGTCCGTGTATAGCCTGACGTCATTTAGTGTAGGTACTGAACTGAGTCCGTGTATAGCTTGACGTCATTTAGTGTAGGTACTGAACTGAGTCCGTGTATAGCCTGACGTCATTTAGTGTAGGTACTGAACTGAGTCCTTGTATAGCCTGACGTCATTTAGTGTAGGTACAGAACTGAGTCCTTGTATAGCCTGACGTTATTTAGTGTAGGTACTGAACTGAGTCCTTGTATAGCCTGACGTCATTTAGTGTAGGTACTGAACTGAGCACGTGTATAGCCTGACGTCATTTAGTGTAGGTACTGAACTGAGTCCTTGTATAGCTTGACGTCATTTAGTGTAGGTACTGAACTGAGTCCGTGTATAGCCTGACGTCATTTAGTGTAGGTACTGAACTGAGTCCGTGTATAGCCTGACGTCATTTAGTGTAGGTACTGAACTGAGTCCTTGTATAGCCTGACGTCATTTAGTGTAGGTACTAAACTGAGTCCTTGTATAGCCTGACGTCATTTAGTGTAGGTACTGAACTGAGTCCGTGTATAGCCTGACGTCATTTAGTGTAGGTACAGAACTGAGTCCGTGTATAGCCTGACGTCATTTAGTGTAGGTACAGAACTGAGTCCTTGTATAGCCTGACGTCATTTAGTGTAGGTACTGAACTGAGTCCTTGTATAGCCTGACGTCATTTAGTGTAGGTACTGAACTGAGCCCGTGTATAGCCTGACGTCATTTAGTGTAGGTACTGAACTGAGTCCTTGTATAGCCTGACGTCATTTAGTGTAGGTACTGAACTGAGTCCGTGTATAGCCTGACGTCATTTAGTGTAGGTACTGAACTGAGTCCGTGTATAGCCTGACGTCATTTAGTGTAGGTACTGAACTGAGTCCTTGTATAGCCTGACGTCATTTAGTGTAGGTACTGAACTGAGTCCTTGTATAGCCTGACGTCATTTAGTGTAGGTACTGAACTGAGTCCGTGTATAGCCTGACGTCATTTAGTGTAGGTACTGAACTGAGTCCGTGTATAGCCTGACGTCATTTAGTGTAGGTACTGAACTGAGTCCTTGTATAGCCTGACGTCATTTAGTGTAGGTACTGAACTGAGTCCTTGTATAGCCTGACGTTATTTAGTGTAGGTACTGAACTGAGTCCGTGTATAGCCTGACGTCATTTAGTGTAGGTACTGAACTGAGTCCGTGTATAGCCTGACGTCATTTAGTGTAGGTACTGAACTGAGTCCGTGTATAGCCTGACGTCATTTAGTGTAGGTACTGAACTGAGTCCTTGTATAGCCTGACGTCATTTAGTGTAGGTACTGAACTGAGTCCGTGTATAGCCTGACGTCATTTAGTGTAGGTACTGAACTGAGTCCGTGTATAGCCTGACGTCATTTAGTGTAGGTACTGAACTGAGTCCTTGTATAGCCTGACGTCATTTAGTGTAGGTACTGAACTGAGTCCTTGTATAGCTTGACGTCATTTAGTGTAGGTACTGAACTGAGTCCTTGTATAGCTTGACGTCATTTAGTGTAGGTACTGAACTGAGTCCGTGTATAGCCTGACGTCATTTAGTGTAGGTACAGAACTGAGTCCTTGTATTGCCTGACGTCATTTAGTGTAGGTACTGAACTGAGTCCTTGTATTCCCTGACGTCATTTAGTGTAGGTACTGAACTGAGTCCGTGTATAGCCTGACGTCATTTAGTGTAGGTACTGAACTGAGTCCGTGTATAGCTTGACGTCATTTAGTGTAGGTACTGAACTGAGTCCTTGTATAGCCTGACGTCATTTAGTGTAGGTACAGAACTGAGTCCTTGTATAGCCTGACGTCATTTAGTGTAGGTACTGAACTGAGTCCTTGTATAGCCTGACGTCATTTAGTGTAGGTACTGAACTGAGCCCGTGTATAGCCTGACGTCATTTAGTGTAGGTACTGAACTGAGTCCTTGTATAGCCTGACGTCATTTAGTGTAGGTACAGAACTGAGTCCTTGTATAGCCTGACGTCATTTAGTGTAGGTACTGAACTGAGTCCTTGTATAGCCTGACGTCATTTAGTGTAGGTACTGAACTGAGCCCGTGTATAGCCTGACGTCATTTAGTGTAGGTACTGAACTGAGTCCTTGTATAGCTTGACGTCATTTAGTGTAGGTACTGAACTGAGTCCGTGTATAGCCTGACGTCATTTAGTGTAGGTACTGAACTGAGTCCGTGTATAGCCTGACGTCATTTAGTGTAGGTACTGAACTGAGCCCGTGTATAGCCTGACGTCATTTAGTGTAGGTACTGAACTGAGTCCTTGTATAGCTTGACGTCATTTAGTGTAGGTACTGAACTGAGTCCGTGTATAGCCTGACGTCATTTAGTGTAGGTACTGAACTGAGTCCGTGTATAGCCTGACGTCATTTAGTGTAGGTACTGAACTGAGTCCTTGTATAGCCTGACGTCATTTAGTGTAGGTACTGAACTGAGTCCTTGTATAGCCTGACGTCATTTAGTGTAGGTACTGAACTGAGTCCGTGTATAGCCTGACGTCATTTAGTGTAGGTACAGAACTGAGTCCGTGTATAGCCTGACGTCATTTAGTGTAGGTACAGAACTGAGTCCTTGTATAGCCTGACGTCATTTAGTGTAGGTACTGAACTGAGTCCTTGTATAGCCTGACGTCATTTAGTGTAGGTACTGAACTGAGCCCGTGTATAGCCTGACGTCATTTAGTGTAGGTACAGAACTGAGTCCTTGTATAGCCTGACGTCATTTAGTGTAGGTACTGAACTGAGTCCTTGTATAGCCTGACGTCATTTAGTGTAGGTACTGAACTGAGTCCTTGTATAGCCTGACGTCATTTAGTGTAGGTACTGAACTGAGTCCTTGTATAGCCTGACGTCATTTAGTGTAGGTACTGAACTGAGTCCGTGTATAGCCTGACGTCATTTAGTGTAGGTACTGAACTGAGTCCGTGTATAGCTTGACGTCATTTAGTGTAGGTACTGAACTGAGTCCTTGTATATCTATTAATCTTTCATTTTTCTCCCCCCCCTCTATCTATATTTAGCTTGTTCTATTGGCACGTACGGTGAAAACTGTGGACAGGTCTGTACTCAATGCCTGAAGACAACGTGTCACCATGTCTCTGGAGACTGTAGCTTGGGCTGCTTCGGGTTCAGAGATTTCCCAGTGTGCCAGCTAAGTGAGTGTGTTGTAATATGGTGCTCGGTACGTACATTATTGTGGCGGACGGTTGGTCCGGCGGAGCCCAATCAGCCCCCCCTCCCTCAATGTGTTAAATCTGACCCGCCACTCGTTCCAAAGCGAAGACCGGCACCAGCCGTTCATGGTATGACGTTTTTTCAGTTAATGTCAGACCTTCATTAACTGGTGCATCAAGATTGGCCTAAACTGTTTTGGCGGTCCCGTCCGCAAAATTTACAAACCCAATGTGGCTAGCGAGACTAAAAAAGTTTGCCTATCCATTGGCTAGCTACACAATACCTGTGTAAGCGTGGCTATAGAAACGGATGAGTTCTACACTCTACCTGCCTATATGATCCTCATTTTATTGATATGCAGAATCGGAAACTTTAGCGCACCTCTGATGGGATATTGATGTTCAAACATTTGTGTTCATTCTGTCGTCAGGCTGCCCGAGAGGAAGGTATGGCGTCAACTGTTCCTCTAAATGTGGTACCAACTGTTACCAGGGACTGTGCAATGTGATTACTGGGGACTGTGATTACGGGTGCGATGGCTACCTTGATCCACCACGCTGTAGCGTCCGTGAGTAGATTGTTTGTGTATGCATGCGTGTGTGTGTGTGCAGAGCTGTCATTATAGACAGACACATGTATAGTATGTGTCTAGTAATCGTTACTTATTTATATTTTTGAGATTGTAATATCCTTTGTTTAATTTTTTATATGTAATAATGCCACACTAATATACGTGTTGTGCGATGTAATTAATTATCTATTTATCCATCAGTCCCATCCATCTATCCGTCTATCTATCTATCTATCTATCTATCTATATATATATATAGAAAGAGATAGATAGATAGATAGATTAATAGATAGATAGATAGATAGATAGATAGATAGATAGATTAGATAGATAGATAGATAGATAGATACATCTTTCTATTACTAGTTTGCGGCTCATTTTTTACTACACTTTGGGTCAATCGTCATACACACAGTTGACGTCACAACCGCTTTTTATTGGGCTATGTGTACTTAACTTTGTTTACATTTTACATCTATCTACCTATCTACCTATCTACCTATCTACATCTTTCTTTCACTTGTTGGCTAGTTGAGGGCCTCAGGCATGCCCCACATGTGAAAATCGATTTGGGGGGGGGGGTCCAAGACTTCAAATAACTGACTTTGGCATAGTTTTCTTGCCTGGAGTCTTCAAAAAATAAGGCTCTGGTTGCTGTTATGGCTACATTGCTAAAACTGTATAGACTGGGTGTTGGCCTAAATAGCTTTTTCATTATGTGATTCCTTTAGATTTATTTACATCAAGTGTTTGTACTAGAAGATTATTTATGGTCCTGTTAATGTTAATGATCAGGGCTCGATTTACCGCCGGGGATGCCGGAGATATCACCCGGCACTGAGACCTGTCATTCCCGGATCTGCTTTAGCTAATATATCCCAGCTAGGGATGAAATCATAGACATTTATCCCCGGCTCTGCTTTAGCTAATATATCCCAGCCGGGGATGAAATCATAGACATTTATCCCCGGCTCTGCTTTAGCTAATATATCCCAGCCGGGTATGAAACCATAGACATTTATCCCCGGCTCTGCTTTAGCTAATATATCCCAGCTAGGGATGAAATCATAGACATTTATCCCCGGCTCTGCTTTAGCTAATATATCCCAGCCGGGTATGAAACCATAGACATTTATCCCCGGCTCTGCTTTAGCTAATATATCCCAGCCGGGTATAAAACCATAGACATTTATCCCCGGCTCTGCTTTAGCTAATATATCCCAGCCGGGGATGAAATCATAGACATTTATCCCCGGCTCTGCTTTAGCTAATATATCCCAGCCGGGTATGAAACCATAGACATTTATCCCCGGCTCTGCTTTAGCTAATATATCCCAGCTGGGATGAAATCATAGACATTTATCCCCGGCTCTGCTTTAGCTAATATATCCCAGCCGGGTATGAAACCATAGACATTTAGCCCCGGCTCTGCTTTAGCTAATATATCCCAGCCGGGGATGAAATCATAGACATTTATCCCCGGCTCTGCTTTAGCTAATATATCCCAGCCGGGTATGAAACCATAGACATTTATCCCCGGCTCTGCTTTAGCTAATATATCCCAGCTGGGGATGAAATCATAGACATTTATCCCCGGCTCTGCTTTAGCTAATATATCCCAGCTGGGGATGAAATCATAGACATTTATCCCCGGCTCTGCAGATTTGTTTTTTTTCATCCCCGGCAATATATGAGATTTGTTCGCTAAATTGTCCATAAAGCTACCCTATAATACATTTTACCAGTCGGACAAATTTTGTAGGATAAAGGTTAAATGAGGGTGAACCAATAACAAAGGTAAACATTGGTCTTATGATATAAAAATAAACCGTTTCTTTGGGAGACCTAGGCAATGACTTTCAAAGTTGTTTGCGACAGCCGAAGGCAACGTTTAGCATCAGATTTATAATTGAGGGGGCACCATTTGCATTTGGCTGGGCCGGTCTTACGAATTGCGGGGCCCCTCTTCTATTTTTTTTAAATAACAACCATTTCTGTTAATGTTAAAAGTAAATAGCGGGGCCCCAGCCGGGCTCAGGGCCCAATTTGGAGCAATCGGTCCGATCGGCCTATGCCGGCCCTGGCATCTGGGGCCCTATTTAATTAAATAATGCTATGACAACTTCTTCGCTGCTAATTATTTGTTGTATTATGTCTCTGTTCCAACAGCCTGCAATGAGACACATGGTTTGAACTGTTCTTGTCAACCGTTGTGCAAGGAATGTCAAAACTTCACTTCAGTCTGTTCCCAGTGTAAGACTGGCTACTACCATGACCGGACAAGAAATATTTGCTCTTTAGGTATGAGCTACAATATGTTACATTTAAAAAAAAACAAACTTTAAATAAGTTACGTACGGATTTAAGGATGGGCGCGCCGGTCGCCCGGCCTGGGCCTCCTGCTTGAAATGGCCTCACTAAACACTCACTCAATACAAACTTAAACACTCACTCAATACAAACTTAAACACTCACTTAATACAAACTTAAACACTCACTCAATACAAACTTAAACACTCACTCAATACAAACTTAAACACTCACTCAATACAAACTTAAACACTCACTTAATACAAACTTAAACACTCACTCAATACAAACTTAGACACTCACTTAATACAAACTTAAACACTCACTCAATACAAACTTAAACACTCACTCAATACAAACTTAAACACTCACTTAATAAACTTAAACACTCAGTCAATACAAACTTAAACACTCAGTCAATACAAACTTAAACACTCACTCAATACAAACTTAAACACTCACTTAATACAAACTTAAACACTCACTCAATACAAACTTAAACACTCATTTAATACAAACTTAAACACTCACTCAATACAAACTAAACACTCTCTCAATACAAACTAAACACTCAGTCAATACAAACTTAACACTCACTCAATACAAACTAAACACTCACTCAATACAAATAACTAAACACTCACTCAATACAAACTAAACGCTCACTCAATACAAACTAAACACTCACTTAATACAAACTAAACATTTTGTATTATTTTGTTAAATATTTTAATGGGTTCTAAAATGTCAACCGACTTTAGTCCGTCCCTGAAGATATAAGTATGCTTTCTTGAGGTTGACTGTAAAACGTGTCATATAATTTCTAGGTTACTTAAGGTAAACTGTAAGCTGTCAAATATGATCAAGCCTCTTTTGTTAAAAAAAAATATCTCTGTTAGCTTACCGATTTTGTTTTAGTACTTTAATTAACTTCATTTTTTTTTTAGAAACATTGTGTTGAAAATTACCTAATAGTCTTAATGAAATTATTATTATTATATACTAGTGTACCCTGCTTAACCTTTGCATAGAGTTATATCCCCTTAGGTTTGATCGGTAGGCCAGGTTATTTTTTTTTTTGGTCTCGGGCAGTTCCGATTTTTTCATGATTGTATTTGAAACTGGAATACTGTTGTATTAATTCTTTACTTTCGATTTAACGCAGAGCCCAAATCGCTTATATATATATATTAAATTTTAAGCTGTTTAATTTTTATTATATTGTTCTGACCTTTCGTGGAAGGCAGAATGGGCTTTAAAACAAAAGTTTAGCCCCTGATATAATAGGATAAAAGATCAAAAATAATTTGAATATTTTGTTAGAAGGGTAGAATAAAAGATAAACAATAAACTTGAGTTCACTTTTTTTTTATTCAAGGACATAATACGCCTTTGCATTCGCTGAGAGACACAGGAAGTGAAGCGCCCAATCCAACCTGGATACTTTTATTTTATTTGTTCGTCGCCCTGTGCCAGGCTATGGTGGGGGTGTGGCTGTTAGTGCAAAGAAAGAGAAAACTAGAAAAACACCAAAGTAGTGCAGAGAGCAGTGAGAGCAGTGAAAGCGGCGAATGAAAGACGATGATGATGAGGAGAAGAGGGTGTCTGTAGACTCACAAGGAGGAAGAGAGTCTGTGTGTAGATTCACAAGGAGGAAGAGAGTATGTGTGTAGACTCACAAGGAGGAAGAGAGTCTGTGTGTAGACTCACAAGGAGGAAGAGACTCTGTGTGTAGACTCACAAGGAGGAAGAGACTCTGTGTGTAGACTTACAAGGAGGAAGAGACTTGGTGTGTAGATGCAATGATAAAACGTTTACGCCTGACACTGTGTGGAACTTTGACAAAAATGGATGATTCTTCTTGGGGTGGCTTTTACTGCATCCCAGGGAAGATGGGGGAAAAAAAAGTGACAGATGCGACTGGTAAATGAAAGCGACGCGGAAGTGAGACTTGGAGTAGCTTGGATTAGAACTTTAGAAGGAACCATCCCCAGTGCGTGCTGACCTTCACGATGAGAGATAACCTCGTGGTGGTCATCGTGGTCTTGCGTGTGCTATCTAGGTCACGATCAAGTGTGGAAGTGGACGATAAATAATTATTTTTTAAATGTGTGTTTGTATTGAGTTTGTGTTTGTATGTTTGTGTAATTTGTGTTTGTATGTTTGTGTAATTTGTGTTTGTAAGTTTGTGTAATTTGTGTTTGTATTGAGTTTGCGTAATTTGTGTCTTTATGTTTGTGTAATTTGTGTTTGTAAGTTTGTGTAATTTGTGTTTGTATTGAGTTTGCGTAATTTGTGTTTGTAAGTTTGTGTAATTTGTGTTTGTATTGAGTTTGCGTAATTTGTGTCTTTATGTTTGTGTAATTTGTGTTTGTAAGTTTGTGTAATTTGTGTTTGTATTGAGTTTGCGTAATTTGTGTTTGTATGTTTGTGTAATTTGTGTTTGTATGTTTGTGTAATTTGTGTTTGTATGTTTGTGTAATTTGTGTTTGTATGTTTGTGCATCTGAGGAAAAAAAGTGCTACTGCAAATGTTCGTCAAATTGTGTGTGTGTGTGTGTGTGTCGGTTTGTATCCATCTATGCGTATGTTCGTGTGCCAATCTATCTGTGTGTGTATGTGTGTGTGTGTGTGTCTGTCAATGCCTGTGTGTCAACTAACTTACGTGTTTGTTCTTCTCTGTGTTTGTCAGTACTTGTGTATCTGTACTCTGTCTTTGTACTTGTGTGTTTGTCTGTGTTTACATATCTATTTTTATGCGTTAGTGTGTGTGCTTGTATGTGTATGTGTGTGTATATCTTTGTGTCAGTGTATGTGCGTCTATTGTTATGTTTATGTGCCTAATATGTGTGTCTATATGTGTGTGTGTGTGTCTATGTGTGTTTGTGTGTGTCTATGTGTGTTTGTGTCTGTGTATGAATATTGACGATCCACCGGAGAAATTTTTTTCTCCGTATAAAAAGAAGTGACTAACCGTTCGATTATTTAACAAAATGCATATCAAAATACAATAATAACTGATAATAAAAAATTTCGATTTTGTACTGTCGCCACTTGCTGGATTTTTTTTCCCTTCAAAGCATTCTATTAATTTAATCATACTTTTTTTTTTTCTTTCTTTAAATTTCTGTTTTAATTTGTCATTATTTCTAAAAGTCTTCATTTATTTATGTATTTTAATTATTTATTATTAAATATCTATTTGTTTCGTTTCATTGTTTTCATTATTCAATCATTGTTTTCATTATTCAATCATTGTTTTCATAATTCAGTCATTGTTTTCATTCTCTATAGTAAATTACGGTGATTGCTGTAAGTAAGGGGGACTTCGACAGTACTTTAAGGTTGCACAGGCCCGCTCTTCGGGTTTACCAATAATTTAATCCTCACTTGAACTGTTGCCTACTTAATGGAAAGTCTATCCGCATCACTTTATAGAACGTCAGGGCTGAGTTAATAATAATAACAAAATGAGGAATCGAGGGGGCCCAGCAAGGCTCTAAACCCTGACAACTGTTCAGGATGACCCTCCCCCCGACTGGCGGCCCTGTCTGCAGATATATATTGTATTCCAAAACGCTTGTATCGCAGGGCCCCATTAGGCACGAGGTCTGGACCTGTTGCTATACAGAGGCGTACCTAGGGTGGGGGAGGGAGGGTGGGGGGAGGGAGGGGGGGGTTCCCAATTCGAAAGTCCCCCACCTTGAGGGGGCCCCCAAAAATTGTTTTTACATTACATATTAAGTGCTTTATCTCATGTCATGGTGTCAAATGTCAAAATGCAGCACCCCCTCCCAAAGAGGCTAATCCCCCCGGGCCCCCAAATCCCTAGGTTCGGCACTGTTGCCATAGTTACCACCAACGCAGTCCTTTACTGTTTACATGAACATTAAGATATTCGATAGCAGACTTTTTTCCTAAATAAAATAAAATAAATAAATACAATTAAGAAAGTGAGAGCAAGTTTAAGTTTACCTTGTTAGCACTCTTGTTTATTCATTCAACACACTAACAAAATGTTCCACACAATTCTATTCACATGAATAGTACACTAAAATTGTAACCGAAAATATATACTAGTATTCAATTTGATATATTGTATGTCAGACCAAATGACATTCTAAATCTCGTATTAAGATGGTCACCCAATAATGTATTCAGTCTAATATACTGTAGGACACACTACATGACATTCTAGATGACATTTAAATACATACTAAATGTCTTACAAAGTTACACACCAGATACCGTAAAATCGTCACGCAAGAATGTATTCAGTTTGGCATACTAGATGACATACTAAAAGATACTCTAAATACGTACAAAATGACACACTAAATGACACTCTATATGTACATTAAATTACGAAATGACATGTTAAACGACACTCTATACACACACTAAATGACACGCTAAATGACAGTCTAAATACATTCTCAATCGTTTGTTAACTGACACGCCACGTGTCAAACTAATAACCGTTGTCTTCATTGGCCACGTACTCATTCCTTTTTCTTTTTCTGTAAATGGCGGCGACAAAGACGCCAACTTCTACGAGGCCAATAACCAGGTACAAAAAAGGGAGCATTTTGGACATTTGATCTGTCATTCCATGATCCGAGCTCAGCCGAGAATAATCAACAGCAACTGATCAATTAGAGAGAAAGAAAAAATGAATAGCGTGGGAGGAAGTACAAATGTTGTACAACAATAGAAGTAAACAACGTATGGAATGGCAGGGAGGGGTTAAGGGCGGAGCTAGAGGAGTACTTTGGGGAGGGGGCGGAGTTAGGGACGGGAGCTAAGGTATTATTTGGCGGCCGTCCTGATCTTTCACCTGAACCAGTCGATTTTTGGTTGTTTTTATTTAGTGATTTTGAATAGGGCAAAAAAAAAAACATGGATACATTTTTTACAGTTCTGAATGAGTTAAACTGTAGAGAGTACAAATCGATTTTTTTTTTGGTTTTGAAATGCGCTTTCTTTAAAGAATGCTGTATTTGGAATGGTTTTAGTTTTAAATAAATTAAGTCAGTACCAGAGGCGTAACTGGAGATGCGGGAGGGAGGGGGTCCTTATGCGAGAGTATCCCCGGGCCCCAGTTTGAAGGGGCCCCCAATTTTTTTTACAATAAATATCAAGTACATTATCTCACATTATGATGTCTAATGTCAAAATGCAGGGGCCCCCAAAAAGGCAAAGCCCCCCCGTGCCCCCAAAATCCCTAGATTCGGCACTGGTCGCTACTATAGACCAGTGCTTCTCAAACTTTTTATAGTCAGGGCCACATGGAACGCTAATCAATATGTCGCGGCCCCCCCCCATTTTTTTTTGGTTTAGATTGCTTAAATTTATAATTTTTCGAAATTCCACGGCCCACCTCCGGACAGTCCACGGCCCCATAGGGGAGCCGCGGCCCACCACTTTGAGAAGCACTGCTATAGACAATAGCTATGATATGGTAGGGATTCGTTTATTTCAAGCCATTCACAAACTAGGAACGGTGTTTAAAAATTATGGGACTAAATAGTGCATGTAGAAAACTGCACTACAAAAAGTAAAATACATTAGTCCAGTGGCTATCAAATATTGTTCCTGGCGCTGCCCACCTGTAAAGGTAAAATAAGGACTTCAAGAAAGAATGGTTGAATAATTAAAATTTTCTATGACGCAGTTAATAGAATTATCAGTGCCCCACTTCACAGCCTCTCGCGATCCGCAATTTGAGAAACTTTGTGTTAGATTATTGGTAGACAGGTTGAAAAAAAACCCCAACTAACTGACCGACTAATATATCAAGAGTGTACGAAATACCTAATAGCTTGAGATTTAATATAAATATTAATGTGTGTGTGTTGTGTTTGCGGTGGTACATTATAAAAGGCCTACAGTTGATGACAAACAAGTAGCTAATGTTATTATTCTGTATGTAGGCCTAATCTATTTCAAACATTTTGAATCTTACTTTCATATTTTACCTTCAAAGCACAGATTCCTTTCCTTGTTGTAGTGGAGCCCTACTTTACACGTGGAACATATGGAGGTCATGTTGCGGCACTCTTGACAGAGCTCGTGACAGATACAGTTCATTCCATGACTTCCGTTACACGCTGCGAGTTATTAAACAACAGGTGATGTTGGTTTTGTTGGGGAGTACAGGCGTAAGTGATTGAATGGGACATGGAGGTGTATCAGGAAGTTTGGGACATACGAGGGATGTGGAAACTGTTTTTAACCACAGGGCGCCGTTGGGGGGGGGGATATTAAATTTAAATGAAGGCCCGGATAAACAGATGATTGATGGAGTGATAGAAGGAAAACGTCATGGATGTGAAGGAGCGGATGAGATCAAATAGCACAGTGGGCCTTTTTTGGGCCTGAAGGCCGCAGTTTGACTGCCAGGGCAGAAAAAAAAAATATGCGGAACCTCTAAGACAACACACTATGTAATGTATAAACCAAATCAACAAAGTACTATATTTTAATATTGACCGTTAAGGGCGTTTTCGGAGAGAGTGCTTGATAGTAGGTAGGGGAAAATAATCTGAAGAATATACAGCCACTGACGTAACTTCACAGTTAAGCCATTTGGCATAATATAAATAACACATAACTTTTTATCGCAACTTCACAGTTAAGCCATTTGGTATAATATTAATAACACATAACTTTTTATCGTAACTTCACAGTTAAGCCATTTGGTATAATATAAATAACACATAACGTTTTATCGTCTGTTCAAAAGCATGGTCACCGTACAGTTATAGCCCCCCAAGCCGTACGACAGGACCTAAGCCCATGGGCTTCGCTGGGCCCCCAGCACACATTTAGGGCGTGACGAGCTCCACATCTTGGTTTTTTCAGGGGGCCCGTAATGCTTTTGAGAAAACTTCGTGGGTCGTCTTACTATAGCGTCAAGTTAGATTAGTATTAATGGGGGGGGGGGGGGTGATAATTCCAACAAACTGTATTTAAGAGTGAAATTACCACAAAGGCTGTACTTCATACTGTACTTCACTAATCTATATGCGAACTTCCAACAAGCTGTACTTCACTAATCTATATGCGAACTTCCAACAAACTGTTCTTCACTAATCTAAATGCAAACTTCCAACAAGCTGTACTTCACTAATCTAAATGCAAACTTCCAACAAGCTGCTCTTCACGAATCTAAATGCAAACTTCCAACAAGCTGTTCTTCACTAATCTAAATGCAAACTTCCAACAAGCTGTTCTTCACTAATCTAAATGCAAACTTCCAGCAAGCTGTTCTTCACTAATCTAAATGCAAACTTCCAACAAGCTGTACTTCACTAATCTAAATGCAAACTTCCAACAAGCTGTTCTTCACTAATCTAAATGCAAACTTCAAACAAAAACTTCCAACAAGCTGTACTTCACTAATTTAAAGGGGGGGGGGACAACAAGCTGTTCTTCACTAATCTTAAGGGGAACTTCCAACAAGCTGTACTTTACTAATTTAAAGGGAGAGGACCAACAAACTGTACTTCACTAGTCTAAAGGGGGACTTCCAACTAACTGTATTCAAGAGTGAATTTACCACATACAGTACTTCACTAATCTAATGGTGAACTTCCAACAAGCTGTACTTCACTTATCTATATGGGGACATTCAACAAGCTGTAGTTCATTTCTTTAAAGTGGAACATCCAAGGAAACTGTACTCACGAGTGACGCAGTAGGGCGGGTCCTGGTAGTTGTCGCACCCCAGCGAGCACTCCCCTGACTTCCGGTTGCACTGTCCGCCGTAGCAGTTGGAGTGACACCTGGATGTGCAGTTGACGCCGTGTCTACCTTTAGGGCACCCTGGTAGGGCGATATAACGACATAAACGTTTAGACGATGACCTAAGCAGTGACCTTCATTTGTCCGTGACAACAAAAAGTACATGTACTAAAGTACTCAATATGGCGCCCTCCTCCTCCCTCTCCCCCCCCCCCGGTTTGGTGGCAAAGATAGCTGTCACAATATCAAACAACCACAGTAGTCCTTGATGATAAAAAAAGAATACTTTATTATTCACTCACTTAAAACCATGAACACAGCCTAACTGTCCGCTTTCACTATTACAACTGAGTACTACACTAACTGGACATCTTCTGATAGTACACATGTCCACTACACACCAACCCACGCACGTGTTCCTTGATCTCATTCTATAACCAGACAACCACCGGTTCCCTCCCACTGACCATACATATCATACATTCATTCTGTGACATACCCTCCATCTTCACAGAAGCAATGGTAAATGATTCTTTCAAAGAAACTCTCCTAACTACAAGTAGGGTAAACAAATACAATCGTTCACCTCTTCAAGAATATTAAGACCACCAAGTACCCAATACCAATGTGGCTATAAGCCACCATCACAAAGGTAAACCACCGAGGGGACAATAACACCCAACGTTAACATTACACGCACCTACGCACGAATTCCTTGATCTCACTCAACCACCGATTCTTTCCCGTTGCCCATACACACAGTTATTCACACCCTCAGAACACTGTCAGTCCGTGACAATAGCGTCACAAACCGTGTCTACCACACTAAGTTATGCAACTGACCTTTTTTTATAAATAACTTATTCACAAATACACCACAGTGCGACCATGTAATGCCGTAAAAATTAAATATTTTATAGCAAACATGAATGAATTTATAAATGAGCTAGTGGAAGTTATTTAAATGAAGAGCATTACCTCCTCACAAACCGTTACTTTATGGGCGCATACATACGGTTTTATGTTTACGTGAATAATTTGCTATTCTGTAAAGAACATCTCAATATATTCGGCACAGTCTTCATATTTTTTCGTGCAATTGATAAGCACATATTGGAGTGTATTATTAAAAAACAACGCGTTATTTTGTTGTTGTTGTATATCTAGTGTTTTATTTTACCCTGGAACATTGCTTTAAAAACAATGTACCAAAATAGGACTAAACATTCTGGCACCAATACATCTGTTTAACTGTTGTTGTTTTTTTTTACCTTTTCACCACAACACATCGATATTCGATCACTCCGGACATATCAGTCATTGTCTATGTCTAAACTTATCAGTCATTGTCTATGTCTAAACTTATCAGTCATTGTCTATGTCTAAACTTATCAGTCATTGTCTATGTCTAAACTTATCAGTCATTGTCTATGTCTAAACTTATCAGTCATTGTCTATGCCTAAACGTATCAGTCATTGTCTATGCCTAAACTTATCAGTCATTGTCTATGTCTAAACTTATCAGTCATTGTCTATGTCTAAACTTATCAGTCATTGTCTATGTCTAAACTTATCAGTCATTGTCTATGTCTAAACTTATCAGTCATTGTCTATGTCTAAAGATCGTATAATTGTTTCCTTAAAAGAGAGTCTTTACAATAGCCCCAAATTTGGTAATGGAATGATTACACTTGTAACAGAGGCGGCCTAACGAAGTTGTGGGTTGGCATGGAAATTTTGTGGATCCTTCAGTAACTCTCACCTGTGGGGTTCTGAGTATATATCAGATGCAGAGCTCTCAGAAACTATCATGTGCATGGCTCTCAGAAACTATCATGTGCATGGCTCTCAGAAACTATCATGTGCAAGGCTCTTAGAAACTATCATGCGCAAGGCTCTCAGAAACTATCATGCGCAAGGCTCTCAGAAACTATCATGCGCAAGGCTCTCAGAAACTATCATGCGCAAGGCTCTCAGAAACTATCATGCGCAAGGCTCTCAGAAACTATCATGCGCAAGGCTCTCAGAAACTATCATGTGCAGGGCCCTGAGTAATTATCATGTGTGGGGGCCTGGGTTACTATGTTATTTGAGGCCTAGAGTAATTTCATATAGTTTTTTATAATTTTAGTAGCTAAGTGATAATAGAAACTAAGGGCTGGGTTTAGACCTAAATGCTTTACCACACCCCCTCTAAGACAACCAATTCTGTAAATCGATTTTGAAAAGTTCTTGAAATGACTTTCATATCGATAGCAATAGTCATTAGTTCCTCCTTTACAATACTTACTTATTTCACAGAAAGGAAAATCCAAATATCCCAAGCATCCAGTACTGCAATGTCCAGTTTTATGATGGCAATGATTGTCCAGACATTTAGTACAAGAGCCCCGACAGTTTCTGCCGTAAGTACCGTTGACACAAACTGTGGAATATTACATAATCGAACTTGATTTGTGTAATCTTGGTAGAAATATATCTAAAAACGCAGCCGTTGGCCAGCTTTTAGAAACACGTGGACCAGTTCATTAGCTATTCACATGAACACTACATTAAAATGTGTTTCAGGACTTCTAACATGGACAACGCAAATCTAGATCTAGATATTTATTGAGCCAACTAGATATAGGAAAATATTTTTCTTTATTATAAGAATTTATTCTTTTGCTTTCAGCTAAGTATACAACTTTGATTTCTCTCTCTCTCTCTCTCTCTCTCTCTCTATTTATATATATATATAGACAAACTTAGGCAGATCTGTAATTATGTGTCTAGGATATTAAGTCATCAATGAGTACGTATGTTATATATTTACTTATGAAATACTGATCAGAATTTTATTTTTTTAGCGCCATTCTTTCATCCCCACCATAGCCAATAGTGCAATGGCCATGGGGGCACCACGGGAGACATAGCGGGGACTTTCACGATGACATAAAATATCCACTGGGCCTCAAAGGAGAATGAACCAGTGATTTCCCCCCCCCCCCCAGATAATACAGGACCATCTGTTTCCAGAGTGTAATCTGTTGTGAATTTGATTTCACGAGATGTAAGATAACTGATATCAGATTCAAGCAGCTGCAAACTATAATTACGTTTTATTCTATTTAGATTCTTGTAGCTCGATTTTTCATTAAAGTGTTTTAAGAAAATATATATATATATATATATATATATATATATATATTCTGTAATCTGCGAATGATCTTAAACTAAGGTGATATTTGTTAATTACACAGCTCAACAAAAAAAAATTTTCGAATTGCCAAGAATATTTGAATGAATTTATAGCAATTCATGGGTGCTGATTTCAAAACTGCCACTGCTTTTGCTGAATTGGCTCTAGTCTCTGAGATATTGGACAATCTTGAAAATATGATTGTACCCTTTGTGTAAAACAAATGCAATACGTTTGGTGTCTGTTGTTTTATTTAACTATACCAAGTTATAACTTAGTTTATTTTTTTCTCTTTTATAGCTGCTTTCTAAAGACATCATGAGTTCATCACGAAGATGCTGCAAAAATAATTCGAATGTATTCTGTTACATCTGTGGAGAATACATGATTGAAAAGCAAAGAAGAAATATAACTGACTTTGTGTAGCAGGCATATTTGGCTTATTTCGGTGTGAAGCTGGAAGACCAAGACAAGTCTTGGGTTCCCCATAAGGTCTGCAAAAACTGCGTGGAGAGCCTACGGCAGTGGACAAATAGTGAGAAGAAAAGTCTAAGTTTCGGTGTACAAATGATATGGCGAGAGCCGAAAGACCATTTTGGTGATTGTTATTTTTGTATTATGAATGTTAAAGGCTTCAATCGCCACAAGAAATCTAAGTGGGTTTATCCTGATCTTGAATCTGCAATGAGACCAATTCCACATAGCAGTGAAGTTCCTATACCAGTGTTTACTGGAATATTAGAGCTTTCACCATCAAACTCCGACGAGGTGCAAGATCTGGAGTTTTTGGGAGGTGAAAACAGTGGAAGCGATTATGAAGGAAGTTCTTCAACACCTCAACCATTCAGCCAAGAAGAACTCAATAACCTAATACGAGACCTAAATCTGTTCAAGCAAGCATCTGAGCCTTTAGTGTCCAGGCTCAATGAAAGAAATTTTCTCAAACCAGAAGTTAAAATAACATTTTACCGGAAAAGAGAAGATTTTCTTCTTCAATATTTAAGTTTACTGTAATGACATCCTTGGACTTCCGCTCCAAATGGGACTACAAGACTACCATTCCGAAGACTGGCGTCTTTTTATAGACAGTTCCATCACAAGCTTGAAATGTGTTCTGTTACACAATGGTAACCGATATGCATCTCTTCCCATTGCTCACTCAACAACACTTAAAGAAGAGTATGAGAATATTAAAACAGTATTGCAGAAAGTCCGTTATTATGAGCATCAGTGGTCAATTTGTGTTGATCTAAAAATGGTAAACTTCTTGCTTGGGCAGCAGTCAGGATACACAAAATACCCATGCTTCATGTGCCTTTGTGATAGCAGGGCAAAGCAAGATCATTGGACAAGAGTAACATGGCCTGCAAGGGAAACCATGACTGTAGACAAAAATAAGATCATTCTCCCACCGCTTTATATCAAATTAGGTTTAATGAAACAATTTGTTAAGGTTTTGGACACATCTGGCAAATGCTTCAAGTATATTTGCAGATCATTCCCCGGATTGAGCATGGAGAAGCTGAAAGCTGGGATTTTTGACGGTCCTCAGATTCTGAAACTCATCAATGATCGACATTATACTAATTTCATGGATCACCTTGAAGCTTCTTCATGGAACAGTTTTGTTTCAGTTGTCATGAACTTCTTAGGTAATAACAGAGCATAGAATTACGAAGAACTGGTGCAAGATATGCTCGCTAACTTCAGAAACATTGGAGCAAATATGAGCATCAAGGTACATTACCTGCACAGTCATTTAGACAAATTTCCAGGTAACCTTGGGGACTTCAGTGAGGAACAAGGCGAGAGGTTCCATCAGGATATGATGGTGATGGAGGAGAGATATCAAGGAAGACGGGACATACATATGATGGCTGACTACTGTTGGAGCCTCCAGCGCAATTGCACCAACGACACATACAGAAGGAAGTCGAGCGAATAGCGATTTGCTAATGCATTACCATAGACAATTAACATATTAATTAATTAATTAATTAGACATAATTAGTATTTCAAATGAAAATGTTTTCTTCTATAACACTATTACACATATTTTTGAACAAATTTCTGCATGACTATAAACAGTTTCACTACTTTTTGTTAGTATACTATTATACTTCATGCAATTCTTGACAAATTCCAAACACGGTGCATACATTATTTAATTAATTTTAATTATCTCGTAAAATAGAGCCAATCTAGCAAAAGCACTTACATATTCTAAATCAGCATGGTTGACTTTGTATAAAATGATTCAAATATCACTGGCAACGAAATCACTGTTTACCAGTGTAATTCATGTAAGCCGACTGGATAACACCTAAGTGTGTTATCCAGAGATAATCCGATTCTATTTGCAGAGGAATGGGGTTCAATATTATTACCTTGAGTGCAGAATGGAGGATTAAAGTAACCATTACAGTCGGGGTCACACATCCCGCTCCTAAAGTCGCAAGTTTTGTTCCAGCAAGAATCACTGCATGTTTTGAGACAGTTTAGTCCATACCGATCTTTATCACAAGCTGCAGATACAAGCCACGGCATAAGTCTTCACACACTTCTCACAACTACAGTCAAAAGTACTTATTCATTATATATAAATATATATACACATGTATTTAAAATACAAGTTCAGTTGATAGTAAACTTTTTTTCTAATTGACCAAACTACTTAAAAATTATCTTCAAATCGGGCCACTTCACAGAGCCACTTCACAGAGCCACTTCAAATAGCCATTTGACAGAGCCACTTCAAAGAGCCACTTCACAGACCCACTTCACAGATCCACTTCACAGAGCCACTTTGTAGAGCCATTTCACAGAGCCACTTCACAGAGCCACTTCACAGAGCCACTTCACAGAGCCACTTCACAGAGCCACTTCACAGAGCCATTTGGCAGAGTCAATTCACAGAGCCACTTCACAGAGCCACTTCACAGAGCAATTTGACAGAGTCACTTTACAGAGTCACTTTACAGAGCCACTTTGCATAGCCACAGAGCCACTTCACAGAACCACTTCACAGAGCCATTTGACAGAGTCACTTTACAGAGCACTTTGCATAGCCACTTCACAGAACCACTTCACAGAGCCACTTCACAGAGCCTCATCCTTAATTATCGCATGTCTTGAAAGCTTTTTACATTACATACTACTCGATACTTTCCAATCTTTAAAAATGATAGGTCACTGAAATCTACTTACTACTGATTAATTTCCAAACCTGGTAAGATGTTTACTCCCTTTAATCTATTCACTGCCTGCTACTTTCCTTACCTGGCAATTTGATAGGTCAGTAAGATTATTTAAAGGTAACTGAAACTTGTGCAGTCGGCGGCACTCACCAATCCTGCAGTGCGGCGGATCCTTGAAGCCCAAACAACCGAAGCGGCAGAGACCGCTGAGCGAGTGGCAGATTTTCCTGTTGCAGTTCGCGCTGCAGTTGAGGGAACAGGTCGGGCCGTACTTTCCCAATGGACAGTCTGTGTGGTAAACAATTTTGAGAATAGATTTAACTAGTTGTATGTCTAGCTGTGCCGAACCGAGGGATTTGGGGGCCCGGGGGTTTAGCTACTTTGGGGGCCCCTGCATTTTGTCATTCGACACAAAGACATGAGATAATGCACTTAATATTTAATGTAAAAAAAAATTTTGGGGCCCCCTCAATCGGGGGCCCGGGAGGCACTTTCTAATTGGGACCCCCCACTCCCCCACCCTAGGTTCGCCTCTGATGTCTAGATTTACTAAACGTTTGTATAGATTAGTTAATTGTGTTTAATTGATTCAATTTGTTAACCGGTGTTAATAGACGCAGTTGACAAGAAACTTTAAGAGAGCCGAAATTTATAATCGGCTACCTACACAGCATTTTCTTCTTTGTGCCCCTAATTTATGTAGCTGTCGATGTTGGTCTATTTATGTCGCTGTCGATGTTGGTCTATTTATGTCGCTGTCGATGTTGGTCTATTTATGTCGCTGTCGATGTTGGTCTATTTATGTTGCCCTGTCCATAGTTACAATAAAAGTGAGCTCTAGAAACTAAAAGTGCATACTGCCTTGTTTTTATTGAGCCTAAACAACAAAAACAGAACAAAAAAAAAAACACAGAGAAATTAATTAAAGTTTAGACTTTGATCATATTAGTAGGAGGTTGGGGAACTGGCGTCGTTATGCTGGACGCAAGATGCGAGGTAAGTGGCGAGTGGGGGCCGCACATACTCACCATTGGTTTAAATACTTTAGGGCCGCACATACTCACCATTGGTTTAAATACTTTAGGGCTACGCATACCATTGGTTTATAAATAAAGTCGATGGAATAAAGAAATATAAATATCGCAAAATATCCTCATAAGGTCGTTTTCCTAGGGAGTCATACATATTCGATTACCTTCGACCTACATAGGCAACTTTCTCTTGAGCCTTCAAATACATTTTTTCCTAGGGCCTCTAAATGTAATGTTTCATGGGGCCTTCAAATGTAATGTTTCATGGGGCCTCCACATGTAATGTTTCATGGGGGCCTTCAAATGTAATGTTTCATGGAGCCTCCACATGTAATGTTTCATGGGGCCTCCACATGTAATGTTTCATGGGGCCTGCACATGTAATGTTTCATGGGGGCCTTCAAATGTAATGTTTCATGGGGGCCTTCAAATGTAATGTTTCATGGGGGCCTTCAAATGCAATGTTTCATGGGGGGCCTTCAAATGTAATGCTTCATGGGGCCTTCTAATGTAACGTTTCATGGGGCCCCCAAAAGTAGTTTTTCGTAGGGATTACCAAACCCTAAGATTTCAAAATGTAACGTTTCCTTAAAGCACGCATAAAACGTAATAATAGATCCAGGCACATTACAATAACACACATAGATCAATTATTTGAAATAGGTCAAGTACTTAACTGTCTACACAGAATAGACAAGTGGCATAAGTAGAGTATGCATGGTACAACGCATGCCAAATAATCAAATGTGTACTAATATCTAAATGTAAAATTTAACTGTAAAATTTACATTAAGTTACAGTAAAATGGAATATCTCTAAAAGACTACCCCCCCCCCTTTTTTTTCCGAAATTTACTCCACGTACACACTTAGTTTGACTGTCCATTCAAAAGGCTAGAGGTCACCTACCTGGTCTACAATCTGGCAGCAGTGTACCGTACATACAGGTAAACAGACATGATCCGTCCATGGAGCTACACAAGTTGTTACACATCGGGTCACATGTTTTGTTGCAGTCTAGTCCCCACGTGCCAGGTATACAGTCTGTAAAAATGTTATCTAGTAATCTATATAAATAATAGCGGTGTGGGTTCTGCGTTAAATTGAAAGTAAAGAATGAATACAACAGTATTCAAGTTTAAAATCGTCAGACTAAACAATTGTAATACAAATCATGAAAAATCTGTCCGAAACCAAAAAAAATAACCCAGCCTACTGATCCTACATAAAGGGAATATAACTATGCAAAGGATTTGCAGGGTACAGCTAGTATCTATTAAATATTGGTTATTATTAAGTAATCGAAATGATGTCTAACATCATGTTTATCTTTAAGTACTGGACAATTTTGTCAAGTTTTCGAGTCTATCTCAGCTCCCAACTCCACATTTGATTCTCAAGTCGCATTCCGATTTATTGAACTCAATTGATTGATGGAATGTTTCAACATTGGGGTAGATTCGATTCAAAAGAATTGGAAAGCTGGCACATATTCTTTTGATTCTCTTGCTTGAAATGGTTACGATATTTCCGACTCTATTCACAATGTTTCGTCGGACGTCGGAATATTCAAGCGTATTAAAGATGTCATACTTTTACAGAAAAAAAGTAGAAAAAAACAAATATCAAAAATACACAACAATGAAACAAAAAATAAACGACAAACGAAAAACCGTTTTATAAACCAAGATTTGTGACCAAAAAATCCTTAAAAACTAGGGATGTGACGAAGTTCGAATTCGAATCCGACGACATTCAAACTTCGACTTTTTTTTTAGCAAATTCGAATCCGACGGATTTAAAAAAAAATTCCAACGGATTCTAATTTGAAAAAAATTACCGTTTTCAAATCAAACATGGCCGTAGAAATCGTAACTAAAATTAAAAAAAAAAACCTAAAGACTTTCGAAAACCCTAAATAAAGAAAACATGTAAAACTTAACTCCTGGACCCTTACTCAGCTGTCCATAGATTAGAAGTCATATTTGGTCATGAACGTAATTTAGATACCCCCCCCCCCGCCATTCGCCAAATCGGCATCCGCATTCGAATCCGACGGATTTATATTTGCCAAATCCGAATCCGACGGATGCGGATTTTTATCAGCTAAGTCACATCCCTATTAAAAACCCACAAAACCTAATTCTCCCTTAAGCTACCTCCGTAAGTCTCCATCTCACACAGCGAGATTATGGGTTGCTGGTTTAAGATTCTTGCCTCCGTGGCGCGAATCACGATTCGCCAGACGGGGTCCGAAAGATTCCGGACCACTATGCTGTAGACAGGCCTCTCCACGGGGGTCTGGTCCTGGTACTGCAGGAGAGTTTTGCCTTTGTTGTTCAGGAGCGTCATTACGAACCTCTGGAGGCGTTTGGCCACATTTTCTACTGAATAGACACATGGAAAATGAACAAGTAACACACATAGAAGAAGAAAAAAATATATAATAACAGCTGTAGCTATAGTAATAATAATAAATGTAGCAATAGTTATAAAAATGATTCTATCAATAGTTTTAATACTTGATGTAGCAATAGTTATAATAATACCTATAACTCTAGCAACATTTATAATAATAACTATAACTCTAGCAATTGTTATATTAAAACCTATAACTCTAGCAATTGTTATAATAATATCTATAACTCTAGCAACATTTATAATAATAACTATAACTCTAGCAATTGTTATATTAATACCTATTACTCTAGCAATTGTTATGATAATACCTATAACTCTAGCAACAGTTATAATAATACCTATACCTATAGCAATTGTTATAATAATAAGACCAACCGTTACTTTGTTTCTCAATCCTGTTGTACAAAATGATTCTGGAAATGACTATTGGAATTTCGAAGGTCAGATTGAAGTGATTGTTAGTGTCCGCTGGGTTAGTGTGGGTGCAGCCATGATTGTAAAAATATGGCCCCTTGTGACCGTCAATCGCCCTGTACGGGCTACCGAATGAATGGTCTCTGGTATCAGTTGGCATCGTGGATAGCGACACATTCTGCCCGTAGGCCATGTTACGACCTTATAACAATGAAACTATTATTAACAACAAATTATAAAATGCTTTTATTAATATGCACTAAAGAAGATTATCCTATCCATAGAGGTGGTAATATAACTAGAATTAACATTTATCATATTTTACTAATAATTAGTAGTACTTAATATGTTCTTGGTCACTTGCATAAATAATATTTTTTTTTTGTATTTACAACAATACAATGATGAATTGTTTCATTCAACTAATATATAAACAGACATAGACAAGCTGGTGGCAGTGCAAACATCTCTTTAACTATTAGCTTTCAGCCAGTGTTTGGTGCAGCTCAATTTTGTTTTTTAAATACATGCCTTACGTATCGTTTATTCATGAATATACATTAAGTTAGTGATGGGTGAAATGTTGAGACAATGTTGTAAGACAAACTTGTTGGTTTGTTCCACATGACGTTATTTAATGGTAAGCTCCCACCGTTCGGATATTAAGGTAACTAGGGAACTTCCGAATCACATTTTTTGTTTCGCTTTAATGATTTTTTTTTGTATGCGTTTATTTGAACGAGTTTCTATTCTAAATTGATTTTATCTTAGAGACTATTTTTTTTGGTTTGTTTACCCAGGTAAAAAGAAAACCAGCGAGAAATAAATTCAGCGGAAGCCTGATCTTGTATGATTATTTGATTGAGTATGTCATAGAAGAAAAATAAATACACAAATTTGCGAGGTCCAGATATCGACCATTCCAACTAGTGTGTGTGTGTGTGTGTGTGTGTGTGTGGGTGTGTGTGTGCGTGTGTTTGTGAGGGTTACCTTTGAGGTCTTAAAACACCAATCAATATGACGGCAGGTAAATATCTTATTTCATCCCAGTGAGATCATTAGCCAAATAATAGCTAAGTGATTGTATCTAATTACAGTGAGTAAACTAAGACAGGCAGACGGATAGATAGATAGGTAGATAGATATATAGATGGATAGATAGATAGATAGATGGATAGGTAGATGCATGGATGGATATATATATATATATATATGTATATATATGTTAAATAGATAGCTAGATAGATAGATAGATAGATAGATAGATAGATAGATAGATAGATAGATAGATAGATAGATAGATAGATAGATAGATAGATAGATAGATAGATAGATAGATAGATAGATAGATAGATTAAAAGACAGACAGACATACAGACGTACGGATGAATGGATAGAAAGAAAGTAGATAGATATCCCGGATAGTTCGATCACCGTATTGCATCATCTACTGACCTCCGCTAAGATAAAGTGAACAGACATCCACCGGACCTTCCACTCTCAGTATCATAGACTTGATCGGCTGGTTCAGTCCGCAGTAAATGTCCAGGTTCGTCCTCCGGACGATCAGTGCCTGATTCTTGTTGTTACAGTTCACTGTTGACCCGTTAGTGGTCTCGTAGGTGATGAAAGCATCCAGTCCCTTGACTGCAAGTATAACGAGTCCGATAACATTCGTTCCTTTAGGCATAACACGGATAACATTTAGCCGTTTAGGTATAAAAAAAATAATAACATAAGCATTAAATAGAAATAATTTAGTCTTTTAATAAAGAATACAAAGATAACGTTCATTTAATTAGCAAAACAGGTCTAACCATTTAGACCTGTACGCATATAGTAATTAAGCATGACCATTAAATATAACAGCATTCCCTTTAAACTGTTGGTATAACCAATACAAGGCAATTTGAACTATTCGTATTCTACTGGATACCGTATAAAAAAAATGTTCCCTTAGCCCTGACGGGCCATTGGGCAGATTAAGTGTAGACTTCATCTGTTTCTATAACCTCGGCATATGAAAGAATTGTGTGGTTAGCACAACGCCCAGCCGCCTTTACTTCTCCAACTTAAAGTCAGGTACCCATTTAAAGCTGGGTGGACTTGTGGGACGACTTTGAAACACATTACAACTGGAAAATTTCCCATGGTTTTCACCGAGGATCGAACCCAGGACTCTCAGGTTAACAGTTGAGTATCTGCACCACTCGGCCACCCGTCCCAAACTGGATACCGTTTGGCAAAGAAAAATACAATCAACTGTCCATTCACCGCAACACCACTGAATCGCTTTTCTAACAGCAAAAATTATACTAAAGGTCAAACAATTTTGTTTTCAATTTTATGATAATTTTATAAGATATCTTTAAGGTAAAGTCTAAGATTTTGACAATTATTGTTTATACGTCCCAGAGTACTGTACTGAGTTAAAGGAAAAAATCATTTTATATATAAAAAAGGCATTTTTAGAATACATTTTTGAATAGATAGCACGTGCCACATACTCTTGTAAAATATTAGAAATAGCGAACCTTTTAAAGAATTGTACATGGTTCTGTCAAGTCGAAGCAATGATGCAGCGGCGTAGCGTGGGTATCGGCCGCCCAGGGCGGAAGACGATTTTGCCGCCCTCTCATTTAGGTGTTTCAATTTAATCTATACATTTTTGCCGCCCCCCCCCAAAAAAAAAAAGTAATAAAAAGTGCCGCCCAGTGCGGACCGCACCCACCGCCCCCCCCCCCAGGTACGCCACTGCAATGATGCTAAACTATCTTGATTATCTAGAGATAATTTTCTAATATCTAATGTACCAGTTTGAGAATTTATCCTCAGAAATGTAAAAATTGAAGGACTGTGGAACTGAACGTAAATTTGATTGGTCGTGTTCTTGAATGACACGCACGTGTTATTGTCGTAATCGAGCAGATGATTGGCTGACGATCCAAGCAGGGTCACGTTAGAGAACTCGGGGTGAAGAAGGTCACCTGTAAACACAGACACCAGTAATAATGACACAAAGATAACAGTAATAATGACACAAAGATAACAAGTAGAATCAAAATTGTATCACAAGCAGGGCCCGTTTGTATTTCTTTAAGCGCAGTGGCTACGGATACGGCAGACGTACTCCGTATTTTTTTTCAGGGGTACGTGATAGATGTGCGTATGTGCGGCAGACGGACTGCATTTTATTGCTAATTTTTGTTTTCGGGGCTAGGATTAGGGAAAGGCATACGGTTAGGGTAGGGTTAGGCGCAATATCAATAGCCGGACCCCGACAAAAATAATACGGAGTCCGGCTATCGCGCATGCGCACATCTACAGCCGTAAAAAAAAAAAATAGTCCGTCTAGAGCGCCAGAGCGCATGCGCACATCTATCACGTACCCGGAAAAAAAATACGGAGTACGTCTGCCGTATCCTTAGCCACTGCGTTCTTTAAATCTCTTCAAGAAATGTACATAAAACGGCCCTCTTGTTTTTTTTTTTATTATAAACTCGTTGCATTTTTATGCTCGAATGTGGTCCCTATGTTCCAAAAGGCGCTCTAGGTTCTTATTAGTGGGTCCATCCATCAGAACAACTTTGCATCCGTTGAGCTACATAGGTAAATAGAGACTTCAGAGACTCAAACATTTTATAAGTTCAATGTTGTTCGGAATATCAACAATAATGTTGTTCGGAATATCAACAAAAATGTTGTTCGGAATATCAACAATAATGTTGTTCGGGATATCAACAATAATGTTGTTCGGAATATCAACAATAATGTTGTTTGGAATATCAACAATAATGTTGTTTGGAATATCAACAATAATGTTGTTCGGAATATCAACAATAATGTTGTTCGGAATATCAACAATAATGTTGTTTGGAATATCAACAATAATGTTGTTCGGAATATCAACAATAATGTTGTTCGGAATATCAACAATAATGTTGTTTGAAATATCAACAATAATGTTGTTTGGAATATCAACAATAATGTTGTTTGGAATATCAACAATAATGTTGTTCGGAATATCAACAATAATGTTGTTTGGAATATCAACAATAATGTTGTTTGGAATATCAACAATAATGTTGTTCGGAATATCAACAATAATGTTGTTTGGAATATCAACAATAATGTTGTTTGGAATATCAACAATAATGTTGTTTGGAATATCAACAATAATGTTGTTTGGAATATCAACAATAATGTTGTTTGAAATATCAACAATAATGTTGTTTGGAATATCAACAATAATGTTGTTTGAAATATCAACAATAATGTTGTTTGGAATATCAACAATAATGTTGTTTGAAATATCAACAATAATGTTGTTTGGAATATCAACAATAATGTTGTTTGAAATATCAACAATAATGTTGTTTGGAATATCAACAATAATGTTGTTTGGAATATCAACAATAATGTTGTTTGGAATATCAACAATAATGTTGTTTGGAATATCAACAATAATGTTGTTTGGAATATCAACAATAATGTTGTTTGAAATATCAACAATAATGTTGTTTGGAATATCAACAATAATGTTGTTTGGAATATCAACAATAATGTTGTTTGGAATATCAACAATAATGTTGTTCGGAATATCAACAATAATGTTGTTTGAAATATCAATAACATTTCCATTGGTCTGAACCCCCACCTTACCCCCCCTTCACCCCCCCCCCAATGGAGTAAGATGGCCAGACAAAGCCGACTTCAGTTGCTTTCCTGGAACAGTGTTATATTTTCACATGTTTTTCTCCTTCCAAATCCCGTTTGATTACATGACATTCATCAATAGTTGTAAAATGTTAAAGTTAACTGGCGGATCTCTCTAGTGTTGCTGTGGTTGTCAACTGTCATCTTTTTGTCATTCTAGTTTAGATGTTATCTCTTTGTCAATCTAGATAAATTGTTATTGTTTTGTCATTCTAGATCAATTGTTATCTATGTCAATCTAGATCAACTTTTATTGTTTTGTCATTCTAGATTAGATGTTATCTTTCTGCCACTCTAGATCAACTGTTATATTTCTGTCATTCACAGCATACAATTATTTCCTTTCCACTAAAAGTTACAAAAATGTACTGCATTCTCAACAGAGGCGGATTTATAGAGGGGCAAAGCACCCAGGTCCCCAATTTTTAAGGGGGGCCTAACAGAAGCCATATTTCAGCCCTTTAAATGTATTCCTTTTTTAAGGGCTCCAATAATATCGAAATCGCCCGTAGTCCAAACTGATCTAAATCCACCTCTGACTCTCAAGAATTACTGTCTAATACTGTGTCTAAATTGCAGTGATACATTGCGTTACTAACACTTTAGTACACAAATGCCAGGTATAACTGTAGAATCAATACGATAACAGACCATGGATAACTTGCGGTACTGACACAACTGTATTCAAAAGCCAGGTACAAAGTACGGTTCTGATGGACATGTACTAGGTATAACTACTGTACCTATAAAACAATTTTTACTGACCATGGATAACTTGCGGTACTGACACAACTGTATTCAAAAGCCAGGAACAAAGTACAGTTCTGGTGGACATGTACCAGGTATAACTACTGTACCTATTCAACAATTCCTACAGACCAATGGAAGACTTACGGTACTGACACATCAATCCGAACCACCCTGCATCACACGGGTACACAAGACAGTTGTTCATGTCTTCGCAGCCCTTCTTGCAGTGACATCGGTAACGACACCTTTCGCCAAAGAATCCATCGGCACATCTCGCTGCAGAGTGTTGACAAAATTGAAATCTTTTTTTTTTTTATTTTTGTTTATTTCAAAGTTGTTAAACTTCTTGCATAGTTTTAGATTAAGTAACTAAATTTATAAAGTTTCTCAGTTGTCACATACAATCAAATCCTGACCACATGTAGTTGCAGGTTCTGTTCAGCTCGCAGCCTTTGGTACAGTTGTCGGCACAGCTCATCCTGCAGGCCAGCCCCCACAGATGGCTGGGACAGTCTGGGGGAATAACAATATCAGCCAAACATTACATAGCCAAATCAGCCAAAACACCACATAGCCAAATCAGCCAAAACACCACATAGCCATATGAGCCAAAATATTACGTAGCCATATCAGCCAAAGATCACATAGCAATATCAGCCAAACATTTCATAGCCATATCAGCCAAACATTACATAGCCAAATCAGCCAAAACATCACATAGCCATATCAGCCAAAACATCATTTAGCCATATCACAAATCAAAACTAATCCATTACAATGCCTCTAGACATGGAGTAGTGTTACATACAGTTTGGAACTGTTTGAGTATCTGAGTATCTCGATAACATAATTGATGCCAACAGGGGCAAAGTTACATTTCCACAGCTGATGAGATAAAAGGCGCTTATGCATTTATGCACCCCCTTTTTTAATTCCTTGCAAACATTAACAATTTTGTTGTTTATCGCCCTTAGATTCTTCAGATCATTATCTTTCCGATATTTCCGATTCCATTCCCGATGTTTTTTTTTTAATGTTCTATTTCATCTATATGAATGTCATCACTGGGTAAACGCGCCCGATCTTTTTATTTTTTCATGAGCCGGCCCCCTGTGATGTGGCGCTAACTGTTTCAAAACGTGAACAATGTTGTCATAAAATTACTTAGATTTCACTCAACAGAAGAATCTTATTAAAGTACAATTCATTTAAATGCATTCCTGACCCGTTTTAATCCAGTCGAACTGATGATAGACTATAAAAAGTCTGACCAATTTTAACTGGGTACGAACCCTTCCCCCCCCCCCGGGACGCCAAGAGGGGGCAGGAGGGTCATTGCCAGGGGGGCCAGGCCGCCCCGACCATGTCAATTTTTTTCATGACTAATTGTTTACTAAGGGGCCCGCAATGATGTCCTGCCCTGGGGCCCTTGTTGGCTCTCGGCGCCCCTGCCTGCCCCCCCTCTTTACCTGTAGATCAAACGTCCTCGGTCACTCTACTTACCGCCAAAGGTTTCCACCTCACAGAGGCTGAGGATAGCGGTCTCATTCTCTTCCGCTCTCGTGGCGCTGATGGCTAAACTCTTGACCTCCTCCATCGCAGGCAGCAGGATGGTGTACGTCTTGAAGGTCTCGTCGGACGTGTGTCGACGCTCAATCACCAGCCTGTCGTTCTCATCGTACACACGGAGGATGAACCTACTCAGTCTTTTGCTGTAGACGTCACCTGTTGATAGAGACGTAAGACGGAAGGGTGGAAAATAATGAAATACGCATTAGCTCAAACTTGTTATTACCGTTATCTATTTTTTTTTCATCTCATACATTTTGGTACTTCTAATTAGCAAGCTCTTTATATTACTATTTTCGCATATTACTGGCGGTCTGGGTATCTGAAGTAGTTTAGTATTAGTTATATATTCTACTCTAGGTGTATGATTAACACGATAGACAGATGGCGCTGTAGTATTTGGGAACGATCTAGTGACAGCAACGAAGAATGTGATAATTAAAGATAATTTGGTATATGTATATATAATTACACAGACACACATATACGTTTATAAACTACTAAACACATACACATTCCAACACACATACCAACTGATAGATACACACAGACGCACGGACATATAAACACTCTTACACATACAAATAAACACTTACACATACAAATATACAGACACGCATAAACATATAGACGACATACGAACAAAAACACATACATGCACGCGCGTTTCCTAAACTCTGACCTGTGACCCTTGCACCCTGATCATCACATAAACGTCTCCTACGTCCGTTAATTCCCACCGCCACCCCACCCCCCCCCCAGCCAAACTCACCGATATTGTACAAGATGACCCTATTCAAGATGACCGTTGTCTTGAACGTCATGGTCAAGGTAGCTTTCGAGTCCTTTGCGTCGGCGGTCATGGAGCAGAACTCTTTTGTGTCGGTTGTGACGGAGTCAATGACCCTCTCAGCCGAGTGATTGCCCTCCGTGGAGTCCTGCTTGACCAACTGGCCGTAAGCCAAATTGCGCCCTGAACGAGGTCACGATGACACAACAAACGTGGGTTTATTGATTTTTTTTAATAACCAAAGAGTTTCATATCTAAGAAAGATTCATCTCAATCACCGAGTTACATTAGTTACTACTTTCATGTTTAATTAAAGGCAGCCCCGCAGTGCGGAACTTTTTAACTGTCAACATTGAGGGTCGTATACCCCAGCTACTGTGAGTGGAAGTTGTATCAGTTCCCTGGTGAAAGTTCGTTAGTCCAGAGCAGTTGTTATGGAAACGAAGGAAAACAAGGGCGACTGCCACAATAGCTAACTACGGATAACATATCAACACTCGCCATGGGTACAGGATTAAAACAAATAGCAATGGGTTTGGGATGGGGGGGGGGGTCATAGTGATGTCCAGTTTGCTAAGACTATTAAAGACCCATAATAGATCTAATAGAGGCTACTAGAGACCAATTAAAGACATATTAGTGATACAGTAGAGACCAATTAGAGACACATGAGAGACTATTAAAGAACATTAGAGACCTATTAGAGATCTACTAGAGACATATTAGAGATCTACTAGAGACATATTAGAGAACTACTAGAGACATATTAGAGATCTACTAGAGACCAATTAGAGATCTACTAGAGACCTATTAGAGATATACTAGAGACCTATTAGAGATCCAATAGAGACCTATTAGAGATCTACTAGAGACCTATTAGAGATCTACTAGAGACATGTTAGAGATCTACTAGAGACCTATTATAGATCTACTAGAGCCCTATTAGAGATCTACTAGAGCCCTATTAGAGATCTACTAGAGACCTATTAGAGATCTACTAGAGACCTGTTAGAGATCTACTAGATACCTATTAGAGATCTACTAGAGACCTATTAGAGATCTACTAGAGAACTATTAGAGATCTACTAGAGAACTATCAGAGATCTACTGGAAACCGACCAAGAAAAGATCGGACATTCTCGGTCAACGTGATGCGATATTGGCCACTTCCCAATTAGGCCGTCCAGTTTGCGATTTGGCCGATTTCGGGCTTAGCCCCGTATCATATATAAACTTGGTATATGTTAATCTACAGTTCTCGAGTGGGGAATCTACATATTTTAATTATAGAATCAAGGGACACAACTTTTACTCTCTTTCTTTTTATCACAAAAATTAAGTAAAGAAATTAACCTTCAACCAAAGTTGTTTTTTTTTAAATGTCCGGTTTGATAAATTATTTATTTCCCAACCCTCCCCTCTCTCCCAATTGAACGGTAAAGAAAAATACAACAACAACAAAAGTGAATCTCTCGTTATAACGAAAAAAAAAAAAGAAGAAATGTCCTCTTGACCCCTGACCTCCACTAATGTAC
Source organism: Bulinus truncatus (assembly GCA_021962125.1). NCBI lineage: Eukaryota > Metazoa > Mollusca > Gastropoda > Planorbidae > Bulinus > Bulinus truncatus. The sequence goes on along the minus strand of JAGDYQ010000161.1, from coordinate 2,017,619 downwards.
AAGGAGCACAGTTTGTCCAGTTTTGCGATTTTCAGTTTCACCTCATTCACAGGCGTCGACGGCTGACAATGGAAGTCGAAACATTTCCGGTTGATCGCAAACTTCCTCCTGTTCGTCTTACAAGGCTCTTCCTGGTTTTCAGAATTTGTGAAGCTCATTGTAAGGTTGACAGTGTAGACTGTTTTGTAGATATCAGGGGAGATAAGCCACAAAGCAAAACAAAAAAAAAAAGTCAGTTTAATATGGAAAATTTCCTGACTTAAAACATGCTGATAAATTTACGATGCGAATCATAGGGTTTCAATAGATTCTCACATTTTGATTGCATTTACTGAGCCTTTTTTTTTTAAATCGGTAGACAAAGGGGCTGTCCATTATTTACGTCAACAAATTTTTGGCGATTTTCACCTCCCCCTTCCCCCTTGTCAACAACTTGTCAAACTTCCAGAGACCCCCCCCCCTATAAAATTACGTCAACATTTGATTACCCCCCCCCCCTAAAAAGGTGGCTTCCAAAATGTTTATGTTGCAAAGTCAGTAGGAATATAGTTAGTTTAATTAAAATACTGAATGTTAAGCGAGTGTGTATAACACAGGACTACAAACGCTGCTTAATTTTCCTTTTTTATTAAGTAATTATATTAAATTTAAAAAAAAAGTAACATTGTTGACGTCAACTTTTCTTGACCTACCCCTCCCCCTTGTCAACAATTGTCAAAAATTTTCTGACCCCCCCCTCCCCCCTATTTTGTTGACGTAATTAATGGACAGCCCCTAATGTAGTATTTGTAAAAACAACAGAAACTCTCGACTGCATTGAACATTGTCACCAGATATTAAAGATTTGCATCATAATACTGATATTGGGGGACGGGTGGTCGACAGGTCGTGTGCTAAAACGTTTGGCTGTCGACCTGAGGGTCCCTGGATCGATTTTTTGGTGAGAAAAACAATGAGTTGATATTTCAGGCCATGGTTAAAATGCCACCATGGTCATTGAACTATCGACGATGACGAGGTTGAAATAAGGGCCATTGGCGGTTTATAGGATCTAAGAGATTTCATCTCATCCTTTACACGAACTTCACACGCTGAAACAGATCATACGACTAAATGACGTCATCAAATACTTCTTCACTATCTCCAATACCGATTTGGCAAAAAGTTTATCACCTGACTATTACCATGAATGAATTTAATTAAAGGGATATTTTATCTGCAATATGGCTGTGTTTTCACTTAATTGGTTTGTGTCATATTCGAAGAATGAGTTTTTATGCAATTTAACTTTTCTGTTTAAAGTTGTCAAAGCTCTTTGTATTGGGGTATTTAGTCACTATGTTTGCCTGACTTGCAGGCTGTTGGACTAAAAATAGCTCAATCTAGCACAAAAATAGCTCAATCTAGCACAAAAATAGCTCAATCTAGCACAAAAATAGCTCAATCTAGCACAAAAATAGCTCAATCTAGCACAAAACATTTCAGACTAGGAATAATCAGTACGCTGCAAATTTTCTTTAGTTTTCTTTATTGTCACTAAGTAGCAGGCCCGTAGCGTGTGGGGGGCGGGGTTCTGGGGGCCGGACCCCCCCCCATGCGTTTTGTCTGGTCCCACCTCTGCTTGTTTTCTCTACTTAGTAACATTTTCCCTGCCCCCCCCCCGCTATTGACCTGGCCCCTGCTGTAGAATTTTCACGCTACGGGGCTGTTAAACTTGTTAAGTAGTATTTGCGTACATTCACTTGGAACATTCCAAGTTCCCTTGTGATGCTTTTTAGTCCCTGAAATAATGAAATATTATTTATCTTGGATTCTACAGACAAGACCATGGGGCGGTTTTTAGCGCCCCTCTCACATTTTAGCCGAAAGTGCAACGGCCATGAAGAAGACGTAACTATTTGACTGGACAACCCCGGAGGGCTTCACCCGCTGATCGGGCTCCCTACCAAGGCCTTCCCCACCCCCACATACTTGCGTGCATCTCATTAAGTCACATTTAGCGTATCACCGTACATCTCATCAAATCACATTTAGCGTATCACCGTACATCTCATCAAGTCACATTTAGCGTATCACCGTACATCTCATCAAGTCACATTTAGCGTATCACCGTACATCCCATTAAGTCACATTTAGCGTATCACCGTACATCTCATCAAGTCACATTTAGCGTATCACCGTACATCTCATCAACTCAGGTATTACCGTACATCTCATCAAGTCACATTTAGCGTATTACCGTACATCTCATCAACTCAGGTATTACCGTACATCTCATCAACTCAGGTATTACCGTACATCTCATCAAGTCACATTTAGCGTATTACCGTACATCTCATCAAATCACGTATTACGGTACATCTCATCAACTCAGGTATTACCGTACATCTCATCAAGTCACATTTAGCGTATTACCGTACATCTCATCAAGTCACATTTAAGCGTATTACCGTACATCTCATCAACTCAGGTATTACCGTACATCTCATCAAGTCAGGTATTACCGTAATCTCATCAAGTCACGTATTACCGTACATCTCATCAACTCACGTATTACCGTACATCTCATCAACTCAGGTATTACCGCACATCTCATCAAGTCACATTTAGCGTATTACCGTACATCTCATCAAGTCACATTTAGCGTATCACCGTACATCTCATCAACTCAGGTATTACCGTACATCTCATCAAGTCACAGTTAGCGTATCACCGTACATCTCATCAACCCAGGTATTACCGTACATCTCATCAAGTCACGTATTACCGTACATCTCATCAACTCAGGTATTACCGTACATCTCATCCAGTCACATTTAGCGTATTACCGTACATCTCATCAAGTGACGTATTACCGTACATCTCATCAACTCAGGTATTACTGTACATCTCATCAAGTCACATTTAACGTATTACCGTACATCTCATCAACTCAGGTATTACCGTACATCTCATCAAGTCACATTTAACGTATTACCGTACATCTCATCAACTCAGGTATTACCGTACATCTCATCAACTCAGGTATTACCGTACATCTCATCAAGTCACATTTAGCGTATTACCGTACATCTCATCAAGTCACGTATTACGGTACATCTCATCAACTCAGGTATTACCGTACATCTCATCAAGTCACATTTAGCGTATTACCGTACATCTCATAAAGTCACGTATTACGGTACATCTCATCAACTCAGGTATTACCGTACATCTCATCAACTCAGGTATTACCGTACATATCATCAAGTCACGTATTACCGTACATCTCATCAAGTCACATTTAACGTATTACCGTACATCTCATCAACTCAGGTATTACCGTACATCTCATCAACTCAGGTATTACCGTACATCTCATCAAGTCACATTTAGCGTATTACCGTACATCTCATCAACTCACGTATTACCGTACATCTCATCAACTCAGGTATTACCGTACATCTCATCAACTCAGGTATTACCGTACATCTCATCAAGTCACATTTAGCGTATTACCGTACATCTCATCAAGTCACATTTAGCGTATTACCGTACATCTCGTCAAGTCACGTATTACCGTACATCTCATCAAGTCACATTTAACGTATTACCGTACATCTCATCAAGTCACGTATTACGGTACATCTCATCAACTCAGGTATTACCGTACATCTCATCAACTCAGGTATTACCGTACATCTCATCAACTCAGGTATTACCGTACATCTCATCAAGTCACATTTAGCGTATTACCGTACATCTCATCAAGTCACGTATTACCGTACATCTCATCAACTCAGGTATTACCGTACATCTCATCAAGTCACATGTAGCGTATTACCGTACATCTCATCTAGTCACGTATTACGGTACATCTCACAATTAACGTATCACAGTACATCTCATCAACTCAGGTATTACCGTACATCTCATCAAGTCACATTTAACGTATTACCGTCCTGGACATGGAATCGAATGAAGGTGAAAGAAATCGGGTTGGAGAACTTGATTTGGATGCTTTCGATCTTGGAGAATATGACGCACGTGTCCTCGTTCCCGTCACTGAGGTAGTTGAGGTCCTGTATGGGGTTGGGAATCAAGAAGGTATCCTCCGTTTGGATCAGGTCCTCTGTAGACGCACAGTGGGCAATAACAGTATAATGAGCAGAGCGGGAATGTGTGCTAGAGGGGTTGGGAGAAGAGTAGGTATATGTGATGGGGGGAGCAGGTATATGTAATGGGGGAGTAGGTATATGTAATAGGAGGGAGCAGGTATATGTAATGGGGGAGCAGATATATGTAATGGGGGCATGTATGTGTAATGGGGGAGCAGGTATATGTAATGGGGTAGCAGGTATATGTACTGGGGGAGCAGGTATATGTAATGGGGGAGCAGGTATATGAAATGGCGGTGGTTGGGGAAGCAGGTATTTGTGACAGTCGTAAGGAGGAAGGATGTATGGAGATGAGGTAGAGATAACGATTGATATAAAACATACATATAAGAAAGTATAGATTATGTAATCATAGTAGGTGGCCATAGCGAATGGTAAATACTATGAGTATATATATATATATATATATATATATATATATATATATATATATATATGGGTTGAGACTTATTATATGTAGATATATTATATATAAATTGAAAAATTATTTATACAGATATATAGAGATAGATAGATAGATAGATTAATAGATAGATAGATAGATAGATAGATAAGACACTCCTAAAGATAGACAGTCCGTTAGGTCAATAAAAGGAATGTAGAAAGATGGAGCAAATAATTGTCATAAAATTTTTCGTTTAATCTATTAATCAAATCAACCGACAACATTCTTGTTTAACTATTGCATGCAACTAGCTGTAACATCATCTAGATAGTATTTATTTAGTCCACTGACCATACTGGCAAAATAATCCGAACCAGCCCGCGGTACAAAGGCTTCCAGCCAGACAGTTGCCCGAGTTGTCACAACCCTTCCTACAGTGGCACAGAAACTGACATTCTGAACCGAACCAGCCTTCTTTACAATCTGATAGACCAAAAAAAAATAAAATGTTATATATGCAACCTACGTATAGGAACACTTAAGTGATGGAGTGATCAAACAAGCACCATAACCTGCGCCCACCCCCCAGCGTTTTGTCTGGCCTCCCCTGCTTATATGCTCCACTTAGTAAAATTGATTACCTGCCCCCCCACCCGGCTATTGCCCGGCCCCTGCTGTAGAATGCCCGGCCTATGCTGTAGAATGCTTGGCCCCTGCTGTAGAATGCTTGGCCCCTGCTGTAGAATGCCTGGCCCCTGCTGTAGAATGCCTGGCCCCTGCTGTAGAATGCCTGGCCCCTGCTGTAGAGTGCCTGGCCCCTGCTGTAGAATGCATGGCCCCTGCTGTAGAATGCATGGCCCCTGCTGTAGAATGCATGTCCCTGCTGTAGAATGCATGTCCCTGCTGTAGAATGCCTGGCCCCTGCTGTAGAATGTCTGGCCCCTGCTGTAGAATGCCTGGCCCCTGCCGTAGAATGCATGGCCCCTGCTGTAGAATGCATGGCCCCTGCTGTAGAATGCATGGCCCCTGCTGTAGAATTTTCACGCTGCGGGGGCTGGCCTTAACTTTACCTAGTTCAATGTCATGTCTATATAGTCACCTACACATGTCTCACGTAGTGACTCCATGGTTATTGCACTATCGACTATGGTGGGGATGAAAGAAGGGACAGTTTTATCCTTCCAGTAGCCGGCCACGTGTTTCAGTGGGATGCACAGTAGTAACATTTTACATTATGAAGTCGACATTTCTTTCATATTAGTTCGTATCAACATAGAATCCAAATGCTCTTGGACCTGCCCGCCAGCGGAGCGCGACCCAAAAAAAAAAGCTTTGCCCACCCCTGACCTAAGAGATAAGCATCACATTCTATCCATAACTTATTTTAAAATAGTGTTTCCATACTAGGCTGTTGGTGTACCTAATATGATTACATCCATGTGTAGGTTCCTCATCCATTCACCGAAGGTCTGTTCTCACTGTTTAAATATTTTACCAATTGACCCAGTAACCATAACCCACTTGCTTTCCCCCCTCCTACCCCTCCTAATCTAGTGGCTTCCCCTTATTGTTAACACAATCCAATGTTTTTGTTTACACACTTGACCAGTGGACATAACAGTCACTAGACCCTTGTTTTCTAAACTAGGTACTTCCCCTTATTAAGACCATGGTAGCATATGTGACTTGAACTTCCACTGACCTCTTATGTTTTTTTTTTATGTGACACCATGAACATAACTGTTGTAAGATGTTTAAAAAAAAAGCCGACCCCATATCGTTATGCAGAAAATGAACACGCGAGTTTATAGTAGAATACCGGCATACAGCCTCTAAGATTGCGTATTTACTCTCTCCATTATAGTACTTTTTCAAACTTAATATTTTATTCTCCGCTAGTAGCTTACAAGGAGTTTGATTTATTTTAATTTATTTTTATCGAAACCTCTTATTTTAAATAAAAGTTATCAATGTTATAGCCCAATCAGATTAAATAGAAATAAAGATGGATATGTTTATTTCACTGATTGGCCAGTATTACACACTCTCGGTGTCTTATCAAGCCAGATTCTATCAAAGGATTGTGACATAAACATTTACCGCTTGTGCAACACTGGAAGTAGGTCAACATTAGAACCAGTCCAAGAGTTGATTTCATTTTCATCATCGTTGAACACCTGTGGATAAAACAAAAATTTCACTATATTTAAATACAGATGGTCTTATTGTGAGATCAAATTTGATTGGATAACGGAAAGGAAATGAACAGCTGTTCGTTTCAGCATAGGCAAAGCAGACGACTGTAAAATGTCTGACTTAAAGACATTCATGTAGGCAAACGAAAAGGTTATCATGTAAAGCAGACAAAAAGATAGACAAAGTAAGACAGACAAGTAGAGAGACAAGTAAGGAAGAAAATGAAAGACAGACAAATAGACAAACAAGTAAGACAGACGATTAGACAGCAAGTAAGATAGACAAGTAAGACATCCAAGATAGACAGACACATTGACAGACGAATAAGAAAGACAAGTTATATAGACAATTAATACAGACAAGTCGGACAGACAAGTTGACAGAGAAGTAACATATGGAAAGAGAGAGAGTAGGAGAGAGATTAACAAATAGTTGAACTGATCATTAGGTGATTCATAATTTAAAATATAAATGGATTTATATATCTCCACTGAGTGATAATCAAACATATCTTTCACTAGTTGTCTCGACAAGGGAAAGCCTTTGTGATCGTCTGCTATGAGCAGGGTGGGTACATTTTGTTTTAATCGCCTGCTTAAATGTGTTTTATAAATATGATAGAAGGATCAGCCCAATAGCACAACAAATGACGATTTAACTGGACCTAGAAAAGATGGTTGATGAGATTATATGAACTATTGTACTTTTCGAAGAGTAAAACGTGCTGTACTTGGCCCGCGGGCAGAAGTTTGCACACATCTGGATTAGTGACTGATATAAAGTGAAGATAAACTTGCAGATAAAGAAATATATTGCATAAAAAGAAGATAAATTGCGTTGAAAGAGTATTGATGGATAGAAATATAAATAGAGTGAAATAATTTACTTTTTTGACTTACTTTCTTAAAACTTATAGATAACTTTTATTTTGTTTACCTAAACTTATATTCATATGTGTAGTAATAATGACATTTGCAGTGAAACAGTAATCAAATTCCTAGTGAACAAACTCCGGGAATTTCCGTAGTAGTAGTATTGCGCACCAATTCCGATACATGGGACTAATCCATCAGTGTGGGCTGTCATTTACAGGGAAAACAAGTAAGACCTTAAAAACTTCTTTTAACTCACGTGTGAGCCTATGTCTTTAATACTACATCTCTTCAGTATCATAATATACGCAATGTATTCGCTGTTCTCGTTACGGGTGTATCATTGGGGTTTCAACTGATTTATCGCTATTTTAGTTTTTCACATTTTTTGAGACACATTTTTGAGTACTTGCTTCCATTCTCCTTTGAGATTTACTTTTATCTCTATGTGATTTTGTAACCACACTACGTACCACCTTTTCTTGCATTATATTACTCTGTGGGCGTATGTACCACCTCCTCTTGCTTTAGATTACTCTGTGGGCGTACGTACCACCTCCCCTTGCTTTAGATTACTCTGTGGGCGTATGTACCACCTCCTCTTGCTTTAGATTACTATGTGGGCGTATGTACCACCTCCTCTTGCTTTAGATTACTATGTGGGCGTATGTATCACCTCCTCTTGCTTTAGATTACTATGTGGGCGTATGTACCACCTCCTCTTGCTTTAGATTACTCTGTGGGCGTATGTATCACCTCCTCTTGCTTTAGATTACTATGTGGGCGTATGTACCACCTCCTCTTGCTTTAGATTACTCTGTGGGCGTATGTATCACCTCCTCTTGCTTTCGATTACTATGTGGGCGTATGTACCACCTCCTCTTGCTTTAGATTACTCTGTGGGCTTATGTACTATCACTTCTTCCGTTACATTACTTATAAATAGATAGGTGGGCTTATGTGTGTTGTATGTAAGATCTCTTCGGGTAGAACCAAGTAAGTACAATCATCACATAGACAAGGGAAACAAGCCACGTCAGACTTATGGGTTGTTCAGGTGAGATTGTGAGCGAGGAAAAAGGAGGGGGGGGGTGATATTGGGGAAAAAATGTAAAGATAGAATTAAAAACCAGCAGCAGTATAATACATTGTGCTATCTGGGTAAGAGTCAGATTCTGTGTAGAACTGTTAGAGGCTACACAAGAGTTGCCAATAAAAAAAATTGAATCAAAAACAATTTTAAAAAAGTAGCTCAGAGTAGCATGAATAGTAGTTAGTAGGTAGTCTGCGGGTTGATAAGCTAACTAGTCACGTGACAGAGATGAGATGAGTATAGATAGATGGCAGTGACAGACCAAGATTTGATTATGAAATAATGTTTTGATGGTTGAGTAATAATTGTATGTGATCACCATGCAGATGATAATGACCAGTGGTCATGTGATCACCGTACAGATGATAATGACCAGAGATCGTGTGATCACCGTGCAGATGATAATGACCAGTGGTCGTGTGATCACCGTGCAGATGATAATGACCAGTGGTCGTGTGATCACCGTGCAGATGATAATGACCAGTGGTCGTGTGATCACCATGCAGATGATATTGACCAGTGGTCGTGTGATCACCATGCAGATGATATTGACCAGTGGTCGTGTGATCCCCGTGCAGCTAATAATGACCAGCGGTCTTGTGATCACCGTGCAGATGATATTGACCCGTGGTCATGTGATCACCATGCAGATGATATTGACCAGTGGTCGTGTGATCACCATGCAGATGATATTGACCAGTGGTCGTGTGATCACCGTGCAGCTAATAATGACCAGCGGTCTTGTGATCACCGTGCAGATGATATTGACCCGTGGTCATGTGATCACCATGCAGATGATAATGACCAGTAGTCGTGTGATCACCGTGCAGATGATAATGACCAGTTTATTTGAAACGGACCACTAGATTTTATTTATAGTACAAGTTGTATATTAGTTTGAGGTATTTCGAGTATGCCTCCTGCAATAAAACAATCACCAGCTTAACTTAAGACTAAAGTTTGACACTTTGTAGACTTTTTATTTGATAGTTTTACTGAGCACCGTCACATATTTTACTAATTGTAATCTTTTCTTTAAAGTGATTTTAATTGGTTTAAAATCTGTGTAGTCATTTCACCCGTGTCACAAGAGAGCTTAATGAAAGATTGCGGGACTTAGAAGCTAGAGACTAGTTGAATTGAAGTCATTAATTTTTCCAGCCATTAGCTATTTTTATAAACCAATATATTAAGACGATAATCTGTAGCAACAAATTGATCAGGTAAGTCTTTAAGCATTAACTCCCTTAACTCCTTCGCATCTTTGTGTATAACGATTGAGCATGAACTAGGTTACGCTTAGGAGATAAATGGAGAGATTTTAATCATAATTGTTGGCCGCGTAGAGACCGAAAAATAATAATAACTCTGTCACATATTATTATTTATTTACATATTTTTTTGTATTATAGTCTATATTGCTAGGCATTAACATGAAAAATAAATTATACAGAGACTTTAGTACAATAAAAGAATTTTTTTTTTAAAGTGTGTGTCTATTTTACACAAGTCTTTGAATTGACGGGCTACGGCACCCACCGCCACAAGGTGCTTATTTTCAGAACCTGTCTCACTTATTTTCAGAAGACGGCTGTATCACCCGAACCTGTCTCACTTATTTTCAGAAGACGGCTGTATCACCCGAACCTGTCTCACTTATTTTCAGAAGACGACTGTATCACCCGAACCTGTCTCACTTGTTTTCAGAAGACGACTGTATCACCCGAACCTGTCTCACTTGTTTTCAGAAGACGACTGTATCACCAGAACCTGTCTCACTTGTTTTCAGAAGACGACTGTATCACCAGAACCTGTCTCACTTGCAGACTGGACAATGGTCGGATAATAGACAATGAAGCCTGGACGGTGGCTGTGTTTAATCACCCCTCCCCCCCCACGTGTCCGTACTTGGGAATGATGTGAGGTGGGGCGCAAAGAGGGCACATAATGCCCCCGGTTATTTCTCTCCCCCCTCCTCCTCTCCTTCTTCCATAAGCTGGCGTTTCTTCTTGTTGATGACGAACAGATAGACGGCGAGGAACGCCTCGAAGATCCCGAGTGTGATGAACGCTATAGGGACTATTGAATAGTGGTCTCCTATGATGCTGTCGTCTTCATCAACGCTAAGATGGGCACCTGAAATGTATAGGATAAATGGAGATTTAAACAGATTGAGTATGTACTAATTCATACACACGGGGCAGGAATAAACATTAGGGCCTGCCCAGGCAGAGCCTTACTTATAAACAGAGAAAACATGGAAGTAGACTATGGCCCACTCACTTCAAAAGGGCCCATTTAGTATCTAAGGCCACACTCACTTCATAAGGGCCCATTTAGTATTAATTTTCTATTAAATCTGGCGTTAAGATGTAATCGGTAGGCACTTTTTATATGGCCCCCAAATATTGTCCATGCCTAGGGTCCGCAGAGACTTAAGGAAGGGCTAAGCAATGAAATGCGTCTCCAGTGGCCCCTACCGTTGCGGGAACCATCACAATCGGTTATATACAATTGTTTTTAGTGACGTTTACATTATCGCAATGATTTGCAAGGAATCCGTAATATGGATAAAAAGACCATGCATTCACAAATAAACTCATGCATATAAGCAGTAGACGCAATTATCCCAATCACTTGCTCAGAACTAAACGATCAGATGAATACAAATATGATCATATACATACTATCATATGGTTTTTTTCAGAGGCGTACCTAGGGTGTGGGGAGGGGGGAGGCCCAAATTTGAAAGTACCCTCGGGCCTTAGTTTGAGGGGGGGCACCAAAAAGTATTTTGTTTACATTTAATATTAAGTACATTATCTCATGTCATGATGTCGAATATCAATATGCAGGGGCTCCCAAATAGGCCAAGCCCCCTGGGCCCCCAAATCCATAGGTTTGACACTGGAGGTGTTTTACAATAGGTGTGGGTAGGCTAAGAAGGTCAACAAGTTTTGGGCTCCGCTGTTTCGGTCATCGAAGTTTCTATTTAATTACCGTGTTAGGAAAAGACAACTGTTTGTTATATGAAACATGACACATAATTGATGAACATACTTTCTACACATGAAATGTTTGAATGGTCTAGGACGTATCCAGTCTTACACACGCCGCAAGATGTTTCGTTGCCCAAGCACGTCTTACACTCGTCAGGGCAAGTACAGTTGACCCCATGACCTTTTGTACACGCTGCGGAAAATTGGAAGCACAGTAAATAACTAATCATTAGAACGGCACAGCGATGATACTATGGGCAAAGGGGCATAACTAGTGTTAGTAACGCGTGGGGTGGACTCCCGAGAATTGTCACCCCGTAAATGTAGACAGGTCTTGTAGCCTGGGGAGGGGGGTGACTTGTGGAAGCTAGTTCCAGGGAGCAGTGGCGCAACCAGGGGGGGCATGGGCAGGGGGCACAAGCCCCCCCCCCCGGCCAAATCGGATGGACCCTGCAATTTTTCCAAATCCAATGAATTTTTTGGATTTGGGGGGGGGTATGGTGCTTCTCAATATGCCATATCCACAATAACTTTCTTATGATCATTACGACATAATTAAAGTTACAAAAAAGACTGTCAAACTCATAATAATAATAAAATTGTTTTCAAATTGGATCGCAAAGTGTTTAAGATTGAGAATATCAGTCTTACTATCTAGTTGAACGAATGATGGTTGTCTTCATACAATGATATAGGTATAGCTTTCAAACACATATAGTGTTCAAATATATATAGTGTTCAAATATATATATATATAGTGTTCAAATATCTATAGTGTTCAAATAATATAGTGTTCAAATACATATAGTGTTCAAATACATAAAATATTCAAATATATATAGTGTTCAAATAATATAGTGTTCAAATACATATAGTATTAAAATAATATAGTGTTCAAATACATATAGTGCTCAAATACATATAGTGCTCAAATACATATAGTGTTCAAATATAGGCTATAGAGTGTTCACATACATAAAGTGTTCAAATATATATAGTGTTCAAACACATATAGTGTTCAAATAAATTTAGTGTTTAAATACATATAGTGTTCAAATATAGGCTACAGAGTGTTCAAATACATAAAGTGTTCAAATATATATAGTGTTCAAATAAATATTGTGTTCAAATATATATATATATATAGTGATCATATAGTGATTACGTATAAAACAGAATCACAAGCTTACGTATTGTACATGCTGGTGGATCGATGAAGTCCATACAACCATTCGTACATTCGCCACTGATGTCATTACAGCTTTGATTAAAACATTTCAAAATACAACTTTTGGTGCAGTTGACGCCATAGCTGTGATGTTGGCAAGCTATAGATATCAAAACACACAGGCACACAAATAATCTATTGCATCACATGAATTTATGCATCAAAATTCTACGTTAATATTTCTAAGTCTATTTTTTTAAAAATATTTTTAAATATTATTTGTTACCAGTTTAGTTATGCCTTATGTTTGGAAGGTCTAGCAAGAACTAGATGTAATGCAAAAATTGCATTTTTTAATATGTCTTTTGTGATTGTTTTTGTTTACTTGTAGGACATAAGATGTTGTATTTTAACCCACTGACTCAATAACTTTTAAAATATTTAAGACGCGTCCTTTTTAGAACAGCCTTCCTAAAAAAATTTGGGGGTGACATAAGCAAAACTTTAAGATATACCTAGTTCCCTAAGCAAAACTTTAAGATATACCTAGTTCCCTAAGCAAAACTTTTAGATATACCTAGTTCCCTAAGGAAAACCTTTAGATATACCTAGTTCCCTAAGCAAAACTTTAAGATATACCTAGTTCCCTAAGGAAAACTTTAAGATATACCTAGTTCCCTAAGGAAAACTTTAAGATATACCTAGTTCCCTAAGCAAAACTCTAAGATATACCTAGTTCCCTAAGCAAAACTTTAAGATATACCTAGTTCCCTAAGCAAAATTTTAAGATATACTTGGGTCTATATTGGGAGTAACTGGAACCCAATAGTCAGATTTGCTAGTAATTTAGTCAGTCAGTCTGCCAATGGTTTAGGGGAGAGGAGGGCTCTAGTCAGTCACCTAGTTTACCTGAGTATTATGCACGGCCCTGCATCACGGTACTTACGCAGGCTACAGTTAGGGAAATTCGAGAACCCCAAACACCCGTGCGTGCAGTGTCCAGTCCTCCCGTCACACTGACCGTTCAAGCACTGCGTACAGCCAGTCTCGCAGTTTCTCCCGTGCTTCCCCGCACCACACGCTGCAAATAAACCAAAAAATAAAATAAAAGATGTTGACCAGTGGTTCACAAAGTGTGGTAAGTGGGTCAGGAGGTGTGGTTAGTGGGTCACGAGGTGTGGTTAGTGGGTCACGAGGTGCGGTTAGTGGGTCACGAGGTGTGGTTAGTGGGTTAATTGTTACTTCCCTAGGAATCTATATATTCTATTTCTAATGGTTTCTTGCTTTTATTATTTTTTTTATTATTATTTCGTTTGTTCTTATAACAGATGGGTTGCGAATACAGAACCTATTCGCGAATCGCTAAAGTTTGAGAACCTTTAACTTATATTATTTATATAGACGGCAACTGAAGGGTTTCCTCTAGGCTGCACATGAGCGCGCCCATATAGCAGCAGCTCAACGAGCGAGCTTGAAACACTCTACAATAGAGCACGCTGAAGTTTTGTTAAGTACATCTACATATCTACCGTTATGTTTGCTCAATAATAATAATAATTTCGCTCCAAAGTTGCACGGCTAATATTTCGACATGTTAAAGAGATGCACGGGCATTCATAATATATGGCCAAAACTGTTACGCTGATTGTTAGTCCGACCTGCGTGTGGTAGGGTCTGGGTTTAAATCCCATTTGGTCCAGTCACCCTATTTCTTCCGTATGGCATACATACACATTGCACACTCGGTAATGCAAAAAATAAAAAGGAAACGCTACAAAAATGTCTCATTAGTGTTTTAAATGATCTAAATAAAAATGTCAACCTGACAGGGAACTTACGACATTGGTGTGAAGATTTAACGTCTTACATAGCTATCAAAATATAGTTCAAAATGGTCTAATATGGAGCCATGGAAGACACCGTGACGTAGCGCGGTACTTCATACACAACTAACAAACACGCAACCACTAACTGCACCTATCTCTAAACCGAATCGATCGATAACTCTAGCCAATCAACAGCCAATCAACAGTCAATCAACAGTCACCAATCAGAAATAAACTACAGAAGTGACCATACATACATATATACATATAAATTAAATAAAAATATGTTTATACGGACGTTCGTTGCAGATGGGTGGGTTCAGGAATCCGTTGCAAGCTTCCTTGCACTTGTGGGTTTTGGAATCACAATATCTGTTCCAGCAGGAAGTGGGGCATTGTCTGGTACAGTTGGAACCATATGTGAAGTTCGGACAAACTGAGGAAAGTCGTTTGGAACATTGGCTTTGAAATATACACCCACAGACACACACACACACATATGCATGTATATCTATATGTATACATATCGGTGATATATGTGTGTGATTTTGCTACTATTTTCATAAGTACCGACCTGGAAAAATTTAGTAACAAAATTCGACCGATTTTAAGTGGATCCTAAGCTGCCATACAGATTATACACTATTGTCTGCTTTACAGTTTATCGGCCCCACATGGGCAAGAAGCAAGATCATGATCTTTCGGTCCATTTGGTACAGAGGCGTACCTAGAGTGGGAGGAGGGGGGTCCAAATTTTAAAGTCTCCGGGCCCCAGCTTGAGGTCGGCCCCCATGACTTTTTTTACATTAAAATTTAAGTAAATTATCTTATATCATGGTGTCGAATGTCAAAATGCAGGGGGCCCCAAATCCCTAGGTTCGGCACAGATTCGGTATACTGCTGGCATTTACTGCAGTCTAGGTGTTGTTTATCGGGTTTACCCGATTATTTAAATAAAAAAAAGTAACCAAACTTCGGGAATTCACTAATTGTTTGATTTGTTTTCAAAATGTCTAAAATATCGTAACACAGGTCAGTATGACGGTCGTTGAATATTTATTCATTTGGAAAGCCAGTTTATGGTTTGTACATTTTTCTACATCCCATTCACTAGGCTGTGGTTATCAATATTCTTACTCCATTGTCTGTCTACATTTTAGTTTTTTTTTTGTGTAAACGCTGAGAAAAATAATATTATGTTTACTACTTTCGTTTGTTACATAAAGATGGTTCAATAGTTACCTATATTACAGAACGGTGGATTGGTGAACCCGTCACAGCCAAACATACACAATCCGTCTGTATGGTTACATAAATGTTCAAAGCAATGGTCACAGGCGATCGAACAGTTGGGCCCGTGGAACCCGGAGGAACATGCTGATAAGGAACCAAAAAGAAAAGGAAATCTTTATTACAAAAGAGCAATATTGCCCTGGGGTGGGGTGGTGGGGGTGGTAGTGAGGTGGTAGTGAGGTGTAGATCAATCTACTGTTGACCAGATGGTCCAAGGTTTGATCTACAGATTTGCTGATCGTGACATATTTTTTGTCAAAGCCAACCTAGCTTATGTAAAGTATGGGTGGCTGGGAAAAGTGCTAACTACACAATCCCTAATCATGCCATGGCTACGGAAACAGATCTATTCTACTCTTCATCTGCCCCGGTACGGGTCCGTGGGTCGAATAGTACTGAGCCGCCCAAGAAACATTAAATTATTTCCTTTGTATTTACTGTGGTGTATTTCTCTCGTCATTGAGCGACTTTCCAAGGGCGAGAAATAATCAACATCCCCTCCCCATTCCGTGGTGAAATCATCAAACATTGACCGGTCCGTGGCGATAAAAAGTTGGGGACCACTGGTATAGGGGATCGGCGTTAAACACGGAACCTGGGTTTGTGTCTCTTTTTTTTTAAGAGGTCACGACGAAAGTTTTCTCTAGGACTCTCTCATTGCCTCCGTAGCCATTGCACTATCTGTTAGATCTGGATCTCTCCCTGACAGATCACCGTTTAAGGAACAGGTTTTAGCTCAGCGGTCGGGGAACCAGGGTAAATTACCCCTAATGGGGTAAAAATGAAATTTTGGTGGGTAAAAATGAAACTTTTATAAGTAAAAAGTATATATTTTTAATTTGCTATGGGGTAATATCAATTTACACAAAAATATTTTGGGGTAATGATTAAAAAGTTTCCCCGACAGCTGTTTTAGCTACTAGCTTCAGTAGAACAGCACTGACTACTCTAGTCATCATTGTATGCGCAGGAAGTAGCCAACATACGTGGCGAATCGAGTTAATATTATCATGTCAAGGCAGCCAGCGTTGTTATAAAAAGGATAAAGACAGTTAGAGACAAAATTCGCGATTTTAACGTTGTCTTTCGTCTATACCAGTGCTTCTCAAACTTTTTGAAGCCAGGGCCCCCTTGGAACGCCAATCAATATGTCGCGGCCCCTCCCCCGATTTTTTTTTGATTTAGATTGCTTAAATTTATAATTTTAAACTTCTATATGCAAACTTTTACCAGTCAATACATGCTTTTTCTAATGTTAACAATGAAAGAGTGAAAGGATACAACATATAAAATGAACTAGATTTTATTTTAAACATATATTAATACTATTTGCATACAATACATTAGGTTAATTATATTTTATGTGTCACATTTTTTCGATATTCCATGCCCCCCCTCCTGATAGCCCACGGCCCCCTAGGGGGCCGCGGCTCACCACTTTGAGATGCACTGGTCTATACGACCGATTTGAAACTAAACATCAAGCTATAATGTGTGATCTCTGGTGTAATTTCCAATTTAGTTATTTTCAATCCAAAACAATGATAATTATAAATTATATTTATATATTGATGAGAAATAATTAAAATTGTAGAGAGTTTAAATGTTTTTTTTTTATTGGTTGCTATTTATGCAACGTTTAACTGTCAAATTTCGTTGGACAAATATATAAATAAAATCGAAATCGAGTCTAATCAATTATTCAAGGTAAAGCATTGAAAGCGGTCTAGTACTATGAATTGAATATTTTTATTAAACGTGTGTGCAGTAATGACAACCAATCTAAACTGGTAAAAACGATTATATAGTATTTGATCCAGTTACTATGATAAAAGAATGAAAAATAAACAAGACACGATAAAACAAAGTTTTTAAAACTATACGTTTTCTGATTGATATATATATATATATATATATATTGTACATTTTGCAATGCACGCATGTGTACCACATCATTGACCTAGCAGCATATTCAGTATTCACGTGGTAACGTAGATCTCTATCTGAAACATTTAGGTTTATTGATGTAAGAGAAATAGCTCATTTATTAGCGCAGTTCGTTATAATTAAACACGGTTAAATCCCTTAATTAGTTTTGAAAATTTTCTTCGACCCATTTATTTAAAGTTTAAAAAAAAATTAATTAATTATAAAATTATTGCTTTCTGATGTTAGAGAAATGAACTGGTCCCCAAAAAATTGTATGTAAAAATAGTAAAAAATACTTTAAAAATAAGTAAAATGTAGGTGTATTGAATTAAAGACGTATTAAATTTATCACATTTGATTGTCAGTAAAAATGTATATATTTTAAAAAAGAAAGTTGACATGTATCACTTAACAGCGCAAAGTTTATAGAATATAAAATACAGATTGAGAAACATATGTACGAAACTAAATATGACGTGTTGTTTCTTGTTATGTACTCTACGAAACTAAATATGACGTGTTGTTTCTTGTGATGTACTCACGCAGTGTACAGTTGGGCGGGTCGCTGTGTCCATTGCATCCTTCAAGACAGAGCCCAGTGGCTGAATTACAAGATGATTTGTGGCACTGATCACACGTCCGGACACAGGCGACTCCGTAATGGCCGTGTGGACACACTAAACGTGAGCAAAAATAATAATCGAAACAGTGATTGAGAATGTGACGCACACAGACGTAGACATTTATATAGAATAAATAAACACACACAGACGTAGACATTTATATAGAGTAAATAAACACACACAGACGTAGACATTTATATAGAGTAAATAAACACACACAGACGTAGACATTTATATAGAGTAAATGAACACACACAGACGTAGACATTTATATAGAGTAAATAAACACAGACAGACGTAGACATTTATATAGAGTAAATGGATGTACACAGACGTAGACATTTATATAGAGTAAATGAAAGAGCACAGACGTAGACATTTATATAGAGTAAATGAACACACAAGGACGTAGACATTTATATAGAGTAAATGAACACACACACGTAAACATTTATATAGAGTAAATGACACACACACACGTAAAAATTTATATAGAGTAAATAAAAACTGATGGATAGAAAGATCTGTAGTTGAAAGTTAGATAACTTACTGACTGAAAATAATATATATATATATATATATATATATATATATATTAATAAAATATTTCGACTTACATTCCGGCCTGCAGTAGATGGGTGGTGGGTTTTAGTGTTTACTCACAAAGGTCGTTTTGACGTATTTAGGGATCTTGGGCCAAATTGGATTGGGGCACTAATTAAAGCTACATTTTGAACGCCACAGACAAAGTTGCATTTGTAGAAACTAGGCAAAGTTGCTTCAGGGAGGAGGGCAGGTAGGGAAAGGTTCATCTGAGAGCCCGAAATAAAGTTACATTTCGAGGGGCCAAGACAATGTTAAATTTGGGGCAGTTATTTTAAAGACGCTGGCAAGACCGTCCCGTGCCAATCTCGGGCCCCCAAATAGTCTACTTCAGCAGTGGCCCCTTAGGCCGTCCTAACGTAAAGTTCACATTAAGGGAAAGAAAAGTTTCAACTGGGGATCCCATTAATGGTGGGGGCCCAGTCAGCCGCATACTTGACCTATTGATGCATCGGGTATGTACCCACACACACAAGGTAGAATTCTGGCATAGGACGAGCGTTGAAAATTTCTTCATGGGAATTCAGGGTTCAGAGTTCAGGATTCAGAGTTCAGGGTTCAGTGTAAAGGAAATTGAATGAAGAAAAAAAATGTATGATTTGAAAGTGTTTACTTAAAAACGCATTTATTTAATCTTTTTATCGCCATCCTGCTGTCATAAGTCAGGGTGGTACCACTTGATTATCACTGCAAAAATTGTGTTGCAGTCAGGGCCTCAAAAGGAACAGTACAAAGTTCCTTAAATATCTCTGAGTAGTGACTCCACATATATCTCTTTAAAATGTACACAATATTCGCTCTCAAAGAAAGTAGATCCTCTGTTTTGAACACCTTCCTTACCTAAATGGTTTTTTTTTTTATTTACACGACTGCTCAATGGGCTATTATGAGTCAGTGTGTCCCTGAGACACACTTCATTGTGATAAGGCCCTAATAATCAGTGTGGGGGTCGTATTATATATATATATATAACTTATCAACAGGAAACGAACGAACACTGAGTGAGAGAAAAATGGCAGTTACAGAGAAAGAGACCATACCTCTTTTAGATCTGTCTATCTTAGTTCCGTTACGATACGTAAACTCACACCCTCCATCCATTGAAGAGCAGAAACCCTGGCAGAAATTAGGGCAGAACTTCTCACACTCCGGACCCCATCGTTCGTTAGGGCAATCTATATTTGATTTAGTTATAACAACAATTACATATGGTACATATCGGGGGGAGGGGGTGAGAGAGACTTTATTGAGTGTTACCACAATGTTTTAAAAAAAAAGAGCCATTCTTATGTATTTGTGGGCCCCGGGCTTAGGCTTCAGAGACATTTGAGATCCTTGTCACAAAAGAGGTACCAGATTTATTATAAATTAACTCTGAAAGGGGCCCACCTTTCTTGGATTCGGGGCCCTAGTAATTTGACTAGTTTGCCCATCTAAAAGAACGAATCTGGTTTACACATGTTTGATTGTTGCGAATACAGACTCTAAAGAAGAAATTAAATATTTCTTGTAGTTAACAGACACTGAAAAGATAGATTGGTTAAATAGGGACACAATCCTTTTACTAGACTGGACATTAGTATATAACTGACAAACACGTGTGCTCTGTGTTAGGTAATTATATCCCACGGGAGAGTTGTGGGCAGTTTTTCACAAGACAGGAATTAATGATCCAACATTTTAAGAAATAGACTACAGAGAAAGAGAAAGAGAGAGTAAAGGAAAGAAAAAGAGAGAGAAAGAGAGAAAGAAAGAGAGAAAGAGAGAGAGAAAGAGAGAGAAAGGGAAAGAGAGAGAGAAAGAGAGAGAAAGAGAGAGAGAAAGAGAGAGAAAGAAAGAGAGAGAAAGGGAAAGAAAGAGAGAGAGAAAGAGAGAGAAAAAGAGAGAAAGAGAAAGAGAGAGAGAGAGAAAGAAAGAAAGAGAAAGAGAGAGAAAGAAAGGGAAAGAAAGAGAGAGAGAGCAAGACATTTTATTCTATTCTTCTTTAGTGTGACGTATGTAAGTCAAAAAAGTCCACCTACTTTCAATGACCACGCACCGAGACGACTTAAAAGGATCAAGAGTTACAACGGGTTGACCAGTATGTTGCCTCCCCCCCCCCCATAACAATCCCCCACAAGAATAAAATATGCGTGATCCATTAGCTTGGGTTCCCCCTATGCTTATGATGCCCTATTAGGGCCCAAGGGTTATGACAATCCTAAAAATACATGCCGCTCAGAATACATCAATACAATCTACCCTTTCCCTAAAAATACATGCCGCTCAGAATACATCAATACAATCTACCCTTTCCCTAAAAATACATGCCGCTCAGAATACAAACAATACAATCTACCCTTTCCCTAATAATACATGCCGCTCAGAATACAAACAATACAATCTACCCTTTCCCTAAAAATACATGCCGCTCAGAATACAAACAATACAATCTACCCTTTCCCTAAAAATACATGCCGCTCAGATTACAAACAATACAATCTGCCCCTTACCGCCGTAAGCCTCGATCTCACACAGAGTGACGACAGTATACGTCATGAAAGATGGAAACGGGTTGGTTGGTCGGATCCGTATGGTCTTGGCGGGTTCGTTGGCTGGAACCAGCACAGAGAAGACGCGCACTTCGTCGTCAGCGAGCGTCTTATCTTGATAGTTGAAAATAGCTATCATATCCTCGCTGTAAATGTTCATGATAAAGTGATTCAATCTTCGGGCGAAACCACCCTTGTTCTCTGAAGAAAACAATAATCATTGCCTATAATGTTTGTTACAACACGACATTGTACAAATGACATGAGGGATGTGCATTGTTTGGCCAAAACAGGATTTAAAAAGGATACAAAAAACTCTATTTATAGAATTATCTATAATTAAAAAAGTTTTTTTTTGTTTAATAGCTTAGATCACTATATATATATATATATATATATATATATATATATATATATATATATTATGGTGGCCCAAAATAACTTTTTTTGGAGCATTTTGTTTTTTTTTTTGTGTTTCCTTTAACTTCAAAACAGCACAGAAAAAAATGTCAGGTATATATTACTTTATTTACTACTGCCTCATCGACACTGAAATTTTAAATCATTTTGAATGTGAGTATGTATGTATAAAGCACACAGAAAATGCTAAAAGGTTTAGGAAAGTTTTAGAAAAATCTATACAATTCTAGAAGGTTCCAGGGAAATACTAGAAAACTCTAGAAGCCAGCTTCACCAGTGCATTTCAATTAAGTTATAAAAATCAAGTGTTAAAAGATCAAATGTTGCGGCTATATAAATATCATTCTAGGGCAAAAAATGTTGTTCATTTAACTGGCATAGAAGTTGACACAACTCCTGTTTTTTGAGCTAGGTACTTCCCCTAATTGAACCTACAGGCCAATGGTATGTTTACAAACACAGCCGTCTGGCAGTCAGTTGGTAGAATTAGTTCATGACCTGTCTCTTTGCTTGTATACTTTCCAGTGGACATACCAATGTTTATTGAGCTAGGTACTTCCCCTAATTGAGCCTACTGGCCAATGGTATGTTTACAAACACAGCCGTCTTCAATAAGATATTTGGGCGTAGTACAACTGGACCGGATGTGATGCTATTCAAGCGCTTTAAGACGTTTTGACCAAAAATAAGACAGGCAGAATTTAGTATATGCTACGATGTTCAACTAGAGCAAAATCTCAAGCCATTAAAAGAAGTCATCACATTTAGTTCAAATATCCTCAAAATGAAAAACAACTCAAGATATTTGCCACGTGAAGATTACAAAGAACTTCTGACTCTGAATCTTATCTTCCTGGGAGGAATTTTCCCCCACATCTTGGGGTGCGTTTTCTTGTTCCAGGAGCTTATCCCCATGCAAGATGGATGTCTAAAATAATTCAAGCTGACTAAGCTTGAAGACAGATCATTTGCAGAATTTGGCATCTTTGCATCCTTGATTTACATTAAAGCTTGGATTCGGTGTCTCATTCCAGCAGACGCACCTCTGAATGATCTGGATTTCATCAAGCTTCTTATTGATTATAAGAATGTTTCTCCCTCCATGCCTCAGACTGCACTGAAAACGATTGGCCGACATTTCTGGTACCTTAGTGCAGAACTCATTTCTCTGGTTTTCTTTTCTCAACTTGTCTCGGTGGATGAGAAATACAGCCTTGCTGCTTGCTTGAGGCAATTCATGGAGAAATCTTCTGAAGATAAGAAAGAAGAAAAGTGCATCCGCCGCACAATTGATCCTTCAGCACTTCATAATTAGACATTAAACAATTGTGTGATCTCGTCATCGCTGATCTTCTTTAATGCTCTTCTGCTTCCCACAAATTTTCTCATGACTGATCCTTCACCTGGCGACCAACTCTATCCTTTCAGAAGGCAACAGCAGTGGTCTCTCCCTTGAAAGTTGTCAATGACTGTGCCGAGCTGGGAATTACACTGGCGTCATCATTCAACTCATCTCTCACAAAAAGAGGAAAAGCAATACTTGCCACAAATTGTTTAACAGCATCGCAAAGAGTTTCCAGAAGCAAAAAAAAAATCAACTGTGCTGAAGAGATCGCAACTTGTAGACCTTCAGGATTCAGAAAGCACAGACTGAAAACTTTTAAAGTGTATTTTTGAATGACGTACTTAGAGCTATAATTATAGTCTGCAATACAGTTAGGTTAATGTGTCATGTAACTAGTTTTATTTTACTGTTTAATTCCTACTGTGTAATATAATTGTTCTTTGTATCTAAAAAACGGAATTTTTTAAATCTTGCAAAATTTTCATTAAATGCAACTGTCGAATACCATAAAACACGAGATAACAAGTGCACTGAGGCAGTATTTATGGGAGCCCAAATGGTGTGAAATTTTGTATATATATGTTTTAAATCCCAGTGAAGCAGAAAATTAAAATGCTCATGATAAAAATTCAATTTTTTTTTTACCTTAAAAAATGAGCCACTCTAATATATATATATATATATATATATATATATATATATATATATATATATGTGTGTGTGTGTGTGTGTGTATATATAGAAAGAGAGAGAGAAAAAGTAGAAAGAAAGAAAGTTAGATAGATAGATAGATAGATAGATAGATAGATAGATAGATAGATAGATAGATAGATAGATAGATAGATAGATAGATAGATAGATAGATAGATAGATAGATAGATTGATAGATAGATAGATAGATAGATAGATAGATAGATTGATAGATAGATAGATAGATAGATAGATAGATAGATAGATAGATAGATAGATAGATAGATAGATAGATAGATAGATAGATAGATAGATAGATAGATAGATAGATAGATAGATAGATAGATAGAGAAGAATAGAAAGATATGGTGATGTATAGATAAACATGTAGTAACTTTGTTACCTTTCAACTCGCTGCACTGACCTGTATTATACATGCACTGACCTGTATTATACATGCACTGACCTGTATTATACATGCACTGGCCTGTATTATACATGCACTGACCTGTATTATACATGCACTGACCTGTATTATACAGCAGCACCCTGTTGATAATGACGGAGGATTTAAAGGACACATTGAAGTGACCACTTGGGTCATTCGGCGATGTCTCAGCACAGGCTTTCACCCTATGATCCTGAAACCTTTCGCCGTCCACGGCCCTGCCGGAGTACGACTCATCTCTGTCTTGTGTACTCATGAATGTTTTCTGACTTAGAGCGAAATTACGCCCTGAAAAGTAAGGCCGTCGACTTATATCGCAAGTTCCAATCTTATACCGACATAACATCTAGAGATAAATTAAAACACAACATCGCTCTAACATTCTATCGAAATTAGGGCTGTAACGGATTGTAAATTTTAGATCCTGCAGGATCGGAACCGGAATCGGATTTAATATTTGAATCCTGCCGGAATCGGAACAGGAACCGGGCTTTACCAAATTAAATGCAAACTCTTCCTTAATCATAAATTAATAAAATTTACTTCATTAAATATTATTCAAATCTTCTTTGTTAATATATTTTTACTTGCATATTAAACTAAAAGTAATCGGCGTTATAGTCTTTTAAAAAAGCAGGAATGAAAGTTATTGTTTTATTTTAATTGTATAGTGCTAAAGATTTAATAATAATGTTCTTATACCAAAATTTTAAACGATAAATAAATCCGGCTTAAATCCGATAATTTTAATCGGAA
This sequence comes from Bulinus truncatus, assembly GCA_021962125.1. Lineage (NCBI taxonomy): Eukaryota > Metazoa > Mollusca > Gastropoda > Planorbidae > Bulinus > Bulinus truncatus. The sequence goes on along the minus strand of JAGDYQ010000161.1, from coordinate 1,992,285 downwards.
CCGGAATCGGAACCGGATTTATTAAATTGAGGCAATATTGTTTGTTAGTCATACCTCCATAAATTGAGGCAATATTGTTTGTTGGTCATGCCTACATAAATAGAGGCAATATTGTTTGTTGGTCATGCCTACATAAATAGAGGCAATATTGTTTGTTGGTCATGCCTACATAAATAGAGGCAATATTGTTTGTTGGTCATGCCTACATAAATAGAGGCAATTTTGTTGAACATGCCTCCATAAATTGGCGCAAAAAAAAAGAGGACGAAAACAGAATCTAATGATAAAATAATTTACTCCTACACGTGAAGCGAAGTTTTATATTGGTTAGCCCTAGACCCACGCATTTAACCGTAAGGGTTAGACCGCCGATAAACCCTGTGACTTTGTTCAAGCGATGTTCATTTCAATTTTGTCAAAGAACTTGCCTCCACTGATAAAAAATGAACATATTTCTTTGATGGGGCTAGGCACGATGACGATGGTATCCACGGGCGTCCCCCTGGGGCAGTAGTAATCCAGAATTTTGACGTCGGTCAGTAAGGCAGTAACCGTCGTACATTGCTGCAAAGACTGCGAGCCAAGTTTGTACCGCAGTGTGAAATTCATATGGCTAACTATCGATCAAATGAAAGAGAAAAAAAAATTATAGGCAGACAGACAGACTGAAAAGAAACGTAGATATATAAAAGATAGATAGATAGATTTGAGTGTGTGGTTAGGTATCTGCCCAGGCCCGTGACGTGCGGGGCGGGGGGGGCCGCCCCCCCCCCTTTTTTTTTTCTCCTCTCCTTTTTTTTTTTTTTTTATATAATGTATTTCCTTCCCTTAAGATATTGTCTTGCCCCCTCTTGGGGGTGTGGGGCCCTCCTCCTGAATTTTTTTTTTCCGGGGTTGGGCCTCTTTCTTCTTTCTTTGGGGGTTAGAGAATGTGGGGGGTGTTTTTTTGTTTTTTTTCACCCAAATTATATATATAATATTAATATTAATTTTTTTTTTATTCTTTTTATTTTAAAATTTTTTTTTTCTTTTTTTATTATTTATATTTTTATAACCTTTTTATCTGCTGGTTCCTTTTGTCTTATGCGGCCTTTAGTTCAGGGGTGTCTGAGGTGATGGGTTTTTGGGTGTGTTTTTACTTTTCTTTTTTGCTTTGGGTTGGGGGGTTGGGGGGGTTTTTGGGCAGATCCAATTTTTTTCATGATTGTATTTTAAACTGGAATACTGTTGTATTAATTCTTTACTTTCGATTTAACGCACGCTGGAAATGAGTATTATTATATATGATGGTTAACTGCACACATTCGAGCCTGTGGGTTACTTCAGCAGTTTGGGCCAGCTATGAGTACATGACGCCTCCTGAGCTATCATAAACTCTAATACAGTTACTACCAGTTGGGTTGAAGGGCCCCGACCAATGACTTTATGGGCCCCTTCCCTGGATCTATTACAACTTTCAGAAATTGGTATGCAAAATAACGTATAAAATTGGGACCGATGACCAAGTGGTGTAGATACTCGACTGTCGTCCTCAGAGTCTTGGGTTCGATCTCCGATGAGAACAAAAGAAATTTTCCCAGGTGTTTTAAAGTCGTCCCACAAGTTCACCCTGCTTAAAATGGGTACCCTGACCAAGGCTGGGGTAGTAAAGGCGGCTGAGCGTTGTGCTAACCACACAATTTCTTCATATGCCGAGGCTATAGAAACAGATAAAAATCTACACGTAATCAGCCTTGATGGCTCTTTAGGGGCTAAGGGAACTTTACTTTTTAAAACGTATAAGATGCAACATAGAAAAAAAAACGGAATGTAAAACAAGACTCACCATTATACGCTATGAACCTCAAGAACGTGAACATGACAGGCTGTTTGAAGGACACAGTGATGTTGTACAGCCGATTGAAGCGGACACAGGTGGTTGGGACGGGGTCCAGGGCGTAATCAAGCTCCTGGTCTGGATCCGGAGTCAGAGTAGCGTTGTAAAACCTGATCAAGTTCTCTGCAACAGGGAAGCAAAAAAATGGCGCACAATAATGACTGATTTGGTGGCAGGGTATCTAGCGATTTGATGGCAGGGTAGCTAGCGATTTGATGGCAGGGTAGCTAGCGATTTGGTGGCAGGGTAGATAGCGATTTGATGGCAGGGTAGCTAGCGATTTGGTGGCAGGGTAGCTAGCGATTTGATGGCGCCCTGCATGCTGTGAGTCATGGATTTGACTCTTTAAGTGTCTGGTTACTTAACTATGTCTTCTGCTCTATCGGCTATGCTGAGATTGAAAGAAAGGTGGTACTGTAAAAAATGTTCCATTAGTGGTTTACAGTATACTTACTAGATGGACTACCCGGCTTTGCTTGCGAATCGAGGAAGAATTCAGTTATTTCAGAAACATTACGCGTCCCCTTAAATAGCAAAGTAATTTTACTGGTTTAAACGAGTTTTGTTTAATATTTTAAGATATTTTTAGGAATGAACAGAAATTTATATAAAAGCTAAGAATTTTTCTCTCCAAGAAGTGTTTTTTTTTTTATTTTTACATACTTTTGAAATCTCTCTCACGTTATTCTTAAGAGATCCATTTTTTGTATTGGCATTTGTTGATATTTGTTGGTTGCGGTTCTCACAGTGAGTGTGGCAAACTCGTTAAAAGTTGATCGCTTTAAATTATAATGACTTTATCTAGAGAAAATGTGAATAATTAATATTTCTATCTTGAGTCTTTTTTTCTTTATTAGTGAGTAGCGAAAACCGGAAAGTAAAGTTCCCTCAGCCCAAACGGAACATCAGGGCAGATGAAGAGAAGAATTCATCTCTTTCTATATCCTCGGCCTATGAAAGGATTGTGTGGCAGGCACAATGCCCAACTGCCCTGTACTGTCCCAACTTAAGTCAGGTACCCATTTTAAAGCTGGGTGGACTTGTGGGACGACAAATTTCACCGGGAAAATATTTCCCATTGTTCTCACTGAGGGTCGAACCCAGGACTCTCAAGACGACAGGCGAGTATCTACACCACTCGGCCATCCGTCCCAGAAAGGTTAATAAATGATACGTAAAAGTTTTGCTAACCGGTTTTACAATATACTATAGATAAAGTTCCATATAGATAGTTAAGTCTGTATTGATCCTAAATGTTAATTACAGTAAACATTTTATCTTATAAACCATTCTTATTCGCAAATCATGCAAAACTCTTCAGTTACATGATAAATGTCAGTCGGGTTGGGGCAAACCACGGCCCGCGGGCCAGGTACAGCTCATCAGAGTGTTTTATTCGGCCTACACATTTCTCCCCACCCCTTGTTTTTAAAATAATTACTATTGTATGTACTTTGAATGTACTTTGTATGTACTTTGAATGTACTTTGTAAGTACTTTGAAAGTACTTTGTATGTTCTTTGTATGTACTTTGAATGTACTTTGTATGTACTTTGAATGTACTTTGTATGTACTTTGAATGTACTTTGTATGTACTTTGAATGTACTTTATATGTACTTTGAATGTACTTTGTATGTACTTTATGTATGTACTTTGAATGTACTTTGTATGTACTTTGAATGTACTTTGTATGTACTTTGAATGTACTTTGAATGTACTTTGTATGTACTTTGTATGTACTTTGAATGTATATTCTTTCAGTTCAATTTTCAATCCATCTGCTCTTGGTCTTATTTTATTTCAAATGTAATAACCCATTGCGGCCCACAGATCGTAATGTTAGCCCACCTGTAGAAATTGTTTTTGTCTGCATTATTGTAACTCCTTGGTCAACGAAGGAACATTAATTACCCCACGTGTAAAAAGTTGGAGTAAGGAAAGGTAATACCGTAGACATGATTACTGTGAATCTTCGTGTGACAGCTCAGCCAATAATGTTCTCTGTATTTTATCTTACGTTATATTACTATTAAACATTGGATGAAATCAGACTTACGGTATTGACATTTTGCTCCGAACCAACCATCAGCGCAGATAGAATTCTCACAGTTACCATCCGTTTCACATTTGTTTCGACAGTGACACTGAAACTGGCAGTCGGAGCCGAAAATGCCGTCTTTACATGGATCTGTGAGACAGAAGATAGAAGAAAAGTCAAGTGTGGTCACCTCATACACACACACGCACGCACGTACGCACACGCACACACACACACGCACATACACACACACACACACACGTATATCTAGACCGTACCATAAAATCACACTGGTGAACGAACATAAATACATAAACACACAAACACATAAGCACAAAAACACAAAAGCAAACAAACACATTGCTTTGACCTCATGTTCCATGCATATGCTCCAACTAACTCAGTGATACACACGCACAGACATAAAGAAACACTTTAATTTGCACACTAAATGACACATTGACAGGTACACACAAGCACGCACTGACACACGCACACACACTCAAACTTTCATAGACACACACTCATACTTAAATCACTCGGACACACATACTGAGAGACAAACTTACGAGACACACACACTCACAGATATGCTCTCACAGGCAAATACTGACAGCTACTACACTCAAAGATACACACTCAATGACACAATTCTTGCATGCGTTCACTCACAGGCTTACATCCCAAGACACACACATGAAGATAGTCAGACTCCCACATATAGACACTTATACACATAAATACACTCAATGACACACAGTCAGACAGACATTTTGTCCAGCAACAGTCTAACGGGTCACGGCGACCTAAGTTAATCTGGTTATGATTACCTAACAATTGGTGAAACTGTTGGATTAGTAGTGGGGGCGGGGGGGCACCCAATCTGGAGGAGATTTCCAGGACCTAACAAGCACCAACAGACAGACAGACATTATTGGACTTAACAAACACCAACAGACAGATATCATTGGACCTAACAAACACTAACAGACAGACAGACATTATTGGACCTAACAAACACCAACAGACAGACATCATTGGACCTAACAAACACTAACAGACAGACAGACATTATTGGACTTAACAAACACCAACAGACAGACATTATTGGACTTAACAAACACCAACAGACAGACATCATTGGACCTAACAAACACCAACAGACAGACAGACATCATTGGACCTAACAAACACCAACAGACAGACATCACTGGACCTAACAAACACCAACAGACAGACAGACATCATGTAGAATTTGCATTATCCTTACATTGGTTGTCCGCGAGAATTTTCCAAAGAAGTGAACATAGAAATAAAGTTCGTTGAAGCCTGCGTTTCACCATCTTTAGAACTATCCTATTTAAAAAAAATTAAAAAAAAAAAACAAACAAACCCAGAAATTAAAGAAAAAAATCGTATATTATATTTAGATAAAGAATATAATTATTTCTCTAAGTATAACATTTTATTAAAACATACTTAAAAATAATATAATTTCCTCAACTTAGATCTTTAAAAAAAAATTATACAGATTAACCTGATAAAAATCAGATTGAGCGCTAAATTGGTTTAATTTATTCATCTTGCAGACTAAAAAAAAAATTCTTAAGAACACAATAGGCTTATAAACACATGCTAAGTTTGAGAAACCATAATTACTTTCCGCTATTTCCCTCATTATGTAGACATTATCCTAAGAATTTAATTCATTTACACGAAAGTTTCAGAATAGAGAATTCCCATAAAAATACTCCATGGTCAGTTAGGCACATAATGATCAATGAGGCAATCACAATGATCAATGAGGCAATCACAATGATCAATGAGGCAATCACAATGATCAATGAGGCAATCGCAATGATCAGTGAGGAAATCACGATGATCAGTTAGGCAATCATTAACGATTTTTAAGACCCCATTCTAATCATGTCGCAGCCCGTATTCTGAGAACCACTGATGTAGGCTACAAACCGTATCATTCAATTCCCTATCGCTGGACTATCCTCAGGAACGAAGCCTGTGGAGATCGCCATGCTACCATCCTAAGTAATAAAGGGCTGATGTAGTGAACGAATGACCCTCAGTACAGGATAGTTTTCCACCATATACAGTAGTGTTACGTTCTTTTGTAATACATAACTCCTTAGGGGAGTCAGTAAGTAACTGTAAGGAACAGAGGAACAATACAATCCATGAAACTACAATAAGAGATTTAAAACGAATGTTTTAATAAAGATGTACGATGTAGCCACCATACACAGAGTTATGAGTCCTACTTAGCCAAAGGTGAGTTAGAAGCTAGAAAGATTGTTTATTAAATATAAGCGATAAAGTTTCTTTTGATTGAAAGAATTTATTTCTACCAAAAAGCATTACTGTTTCCAAAAAAAAATTGTTTCGTTAAAATATTGTCTGGTTATCCACATTTTATATATATATTACTAGATCCAATAAAAATTTATACAAAAGATAAACTCTTTTATTTTCGATCTTACAATGTATAAATCTTTCATAATTCAATAAAATATAAAACTAAAGTGACAGACTAAGTTTTTTTTTATACTTACGGTAGATGATCAGGTTACTGAAGTAGTGGATAATATGACATTGTTTATCAAATTTATTATTAACCACAGATTTGACTATTCAAGCTCACTGCTACAACTCATGTGATAAATCATTAGCTAGTAAAACTAATGTAAACAAATCAATGTTGAAATTTCCGTTTGTGTGTGCAAGAAGAAATAGAAGTCTTTCATATGTTTTCAATGTATATTCAACAAGAGAAAGCCATGTAAATATTTAAAATGTCTTTACTTTGTCAATTAAATGCTTGCGAAGTTGAAAATTTAGAATTTAAGTTCATTTTGAAGGAAAGGATGCTTTTTTATTTAACCTAATGAGATCTAATTTAAATAGAAAGCTCGCAGCTTATTTAATCAAATTGGAATTGCATGCAGCCTTTTGTTTAAAATTGATTGTTTACGAGCAGTTGTCAACGAGAATAAAATTGTATCTGTCAATTATTGTCTTTAAAAAAAATATAATATTTATTAAGATACACCAACATGGCGAATTTGTTTGTCCTACTTTTATCTCTAGATGTGCAGTCCGGTCACATTGGGACTCAATGATTTCCTTGAACACAAAATAATCTTTCGTTGCAATCAAAATTAAAACTTGACCGAATCAAACTCGTCATAAATAAAAACAGCACGCATTAAAAAGTTAACTTTTGTTTAGTTTATTGAAAGGTATGTTTGTGAAGGCACAAGTTTTATTTCCCGGGACAGCACCCAGGATAAGTCCCTGTTATGTACTGATAACAAAGGGCGATGCATGTTATATTGCCTACACAGTTCGAACAGTCTCTCTTATGGGGCTCGGGTTGAAGCTGCGGGTCTTCGTCGATGCAGTGCTGCAAGCAGTTCATGTCGCTGGCCCTGCAATTGGAGCATTGCTGGTACAAGATGTAAGCTGATAGAAGAAAAGAAAAACATTGTGTGTGACACACATTAAACTGGGAGGTGAATAGTAATACAAACATTTTTAAAGGTCATTTGGGATCCTAGGCAAGTACTTTCTATGTTATATTTTGGGCTCTTGTGGAAATAATTTGTCGTGGCCTTATAAACATCAGATTGGTTCAAAATTATTACAAAAAAAAAATGTCCTCATGCCAACGAGGTCCCTAGTAAAAATTCCCTTTCCCCTAACGGGCCATCGGGGCAGATACTTTTGATGTTTCCGAAGTTGTCTATAACCTAGGCATATGAAAGGATTGTGTGGTTAGTACAACGCCCAGCCGCCTTTACTTCCCCAACTTTAAGTCAGATACCCATTTAAATCTAAGTGGACTTGTGGAACGACTTAGAATCAACACCGAGGATCGAACCTATGACTCTCAGGTCGACAGTCGAGTATCTACACCACTCGGCCATCCGTCCCACCTACGAGGTCCCTGGGTTGGGCGCACAAATTCACGATCCGTCACAACGGATCTGTAAGTAAGCTTTACCAATATGTTTATAAATGTGTCAGGTCTACTATCGGTGCATAATCGGTATGGAGCATAATATAAGTTGAAAATTGTGCGATGAATGCGATATGTATATGTATGTATGAATATATGTATGTACTGATTGTTCAGACAGAAATCAACTACATTAACTACATACATATGTGTGTGTGAATGTATTTAATTTGGCTACAGAAACTTAGTCTCAGCACGGAGGTAGCCATACCTGAACGCGGGTATATTGCGTTTGTCATATTGTAGTAATGTACAGATCATCGCCTAGATCATCTGGTTCGAGGGTATTTTCTATCTCCCCCTCCCCCAGGACCATAGTACTGAGTAGCCCTGGCTTTATAAATCACAGGATCTCCTATCGTGATGACATCGCTCATGCTCGGTTACTTTGGATGTTTCCGAAGTTGTCTAACCCCCAAAGGTTACCACTGCTTAACCCAACTCTGTCCCAGTAAAGGTATGGTTGGTTAGCGCTAAGCACGTGGGCACGAACAAACATACACGTTAACTACACACATATACACATGTAAAATAAACATAAAACAAGCTATTATCATTACATATTTTAAAAACGAAACGAAAAATAAATTGGAATAACAAACACATATCATTGTTTATTTCCGGCTTTGGTATGTGCACTTGCAAAAGTCTGAGAAGCACAACGATAGTTTGATTTATTACCTGGCCTGCTTGCAAACCGGCAAAGCGTCTGGACTTTGTGCTCCGTCAAAAGATATCTATTTTTAGCAATGAAATCTAGTCCAAATTTGACACATAATTTTTTTCAATTATAGTTTCATTTTGAAATTGAGCTTAGTTAAAAGATTTTTAAATTAAAAAAAAAGCAATGAATAAATATTGTTTATATGTACTGAAATACTGAAATATGTTAGCATGTAACATTGAATTTATTTCTCTAGTTGTTACATTTGTTGACTACTGATTGCCTAAGTAGAAAATATCTTACATCAATAAAGTAGAGCATTGTTTTTATAAAATCGATAACTTGTTACTAAATGTTAAATACTCAAGGGTTTTACTACCGTGGTACGCGCCAACAAGACACAATAATGCCAGAGGCACGAGTTGACTTCTCATTTCCACAGTTTAAATGTTCTGTAGGCCTAATTGTATCAAATCATTAAAATTTAAGTACTTTTATATGGTGCGATTTAAAAACTTTTCCCTATATATTTTCTATTGGCTTTTATAATTAGTAGTTCAAGATAGATAAGCCTTACACGCGCGTGCACACTAATAACAGTCCCAGTTGTTTGGTGTTAAAAAAGTTAATTCCATAATAATGACGATAGTGACTACATTTTTCTTTGTTTTGCTTTTGATCCAATGTTGTTTTACTGGTAAGATATATCTCAATAAGTTTCAAAGAAATGAATTCAAATTGTATGTTCTCAATATAATGTTAAGTCCAGGCGATAAAGGCAGTAAAATGTTCATTTTAAAATCAATGTTTGAACAGCAGGTTACCATGGGTCCCTAAATTTGACACAAGGGTTGTGCCCGTACCAGGAGAGAATGGAGACACTGTAAAACGTGGAGTTGGGTGCGGGCCAGATATAACATCCTGTCGCTGGTTGCTGTTGCACAATATCTCGTCTAGTTTTTACTGCGTACAACTGATCGACTTAGCATATCAAACTGACTCGTTCTTATAGAAAGAAAAACTTGGCTGGTGCTTAGCAATCAACTTCCACCATTGATAAACAGGCCCCCTTGCAGTATAAAGTCCTATTCCACACAGAAGATATAGGTTCCTAGTCTTGTACTTTAGCCCATGACCCTATATATCTCTAAGTCTCTGCTTATGCCCCACCCTCCACGTCTTCTAAAATAAAAATATTTTAAGAACGGATAGCAAGAAAATAATGCAATGATTATTACGTAACATTGTAAAAAAAAAATAAAAAATGTAAAAGACATGCATCTATTTTTAGCTAATGATGTTAATAACTACATTTACACATACTGTCTTTGCCTACATTGCTGGAACGTGTTCGATTTTCTGCTTTAAATGGGTACCTGCAGGGGCGTCAAAGTTGTCTAAATCCGCCCCTGGGTACCTGACATTAGTTAAGGAAGTAGAAGGCGGTTGGGGGATGGGGTGGGGTTGTGCTAAACACACAACCTTCATATGCCGTATTTACAGAAACAGATTAGGTCTACACTGCCCCTATGGCTTGTCAGGCTAAAGAAATTGTTCTATTGTTCTATTGTTCTATTGTTCTATTGTTATCATTTGTACTGACTAGCCCGTGTCCTGCCTCACTGCTCCTCCTGCAGCCTGGATGACGTCACATGCTACCAGATCTGTTGGCAGCGTCTTGCTTCTCATGCTCATGTCTTTGTGAGGAGAACTGACTGCTCAGCCTGTACGGACTTCATGTGCAGGATTAACTGTGCTATACTGGGCCCGTATCTCTAGCAACAATATATCTCATCAAACGACCATTAGGATGACAAGAAGCAATAAAACAGTTTGTAAATAAAACTCATTAAAGGTTTATCCCTGCGTTGCAAAGTTTTTTTTCCTTCAGTGTAGACTTTTTAAAAAAAAATTTGAAATCTGTAAAGGTTGGGTGTGTTGTTAATGTTGAAGTGATGGTATACTCTGAATGCTGATAAATAGCATAGACTTGGAGGCGTACAGTAGCGTGGTGAAGTCTGCTATGTTGACACAAATGTTCACAAACATTCATCAATAAGAGTCTTAAAACTGCATGGCTGATTCATTGGTACATTTATTTAACGAAGACATTAATGTAGTAAACATGTTGAATGATAAAGGCACGTCTTAGAAAGATCAAATAATATCCATGAGTTGCTATGTGAAAGTAAATATATTAACTTCTTCTAGAGTTAATAAAGTGTCTAATATCTTCATAATCTAAACAGCAACTAACTCAATCTACAAAGCTTGTCTCTAAGCAAAACTTCATTGACTTTTTTTTAAAAATTTGAAATCAAACTAAGAAGTACACGAAAAAAGTGTGGCTGTTGTGATTAATCAATAATCAACTGGTAATTGAATCACGATTTTCTTTGCATAACTGGCTGTCAAAATATTCCAACATTCAGCGTGTGTTTAAGAAGTTTCGTGGCTAGGAGAAGTTCAGTGCACACATCAAAGATAAAGATTTCAATGAATTAGTCATTATGATTTATTTATGACCTTTGTGGAGTTACGGGTCAGAAAAAAGAAAACGTCCCCTTTTGGAAGAGATTAGTTGACCAAGAAGAGAAGGGATGACAGTCGCTTGACCTTTGGACGGTGAAAAATAAGTTGATATTGCGATATTTACCCAATTCAAATCAGGTCACACAAGCCATTTAAAGCACAGGTTTACAAAGAAACAGTTCTTTATGGTTCAAGTCATTTAATTACCACTATTGTAAATATTAAGGAAAGAATATTGAAAATGCACGAATCTAGTTAAAATAAATATCAGTTCACGAACAGGATATACAGATTGATTGACATACAGATAGAAATAGACAGACAGACAGACCGATAGATAGATAGACAGGTAGACAGATAGATATATAGATAGATAGATAGATAACTAGATAGATAGATAGATAGATAGATAGATAGATAGATAGATAGATAGATAGATAGATAGATAGATAGATAGATAGATAGATAGATAGATAGATAGATAATATAACGGTAGATAAATAGATAGATATAGAATGAAAATAGAAAGATGCATAGATATAGATAGATAGACAGCTTGATGGGGTGCTGATGTAAATAACACAACATAAAGGGCTCGTGATGCGCTTCATTCTGAATTGATTGGCGGGCCAGATGAAACTGTAAAGTGGTCCAAAGAGACCAAAAAAAAGTAACAATTTATTTCGATGTTTTAAAAAAAAAACTTTGAGATTCGAAATAGTCTGTATTCAATCAATCAATAATTAGTACTTGTTTACCTGTTCTAGTGATCTCTGTTTTAGAGGTCACATTTAGTCGAAAATACATTTCTTGCCAAACTTCTTTTAAATCAAATTTTCTGTGTTTAACAATATTAGTTATCCAGCTAGTGGTGTGTGAAGTCCCTGTAAGGATGAGATGAAATCTCTTAAATCCTATAAACCACTAATGGGACGGTGCCCTTCCTTGGTCCTCACCGGAGATCGAACCAGGTACCTTCAGTTCGACAGTCGTTCCATCCAGCTAGTGGTAGTATGGCTTATTTTATTTTTAGTCGTACGTAATAGCCTTTACACAGTCCATTACGTATTGCCTCTAGAACTAAATGATCGTTTAATACGAGCTGTGAAATAAAGACTGCATCTAATTCCTTGTAACCATTGCATTGTCATAAACGTATTGTCAACTTTCTACCATTCCTAGTGTTTTGATGTGATGCATATACTGTTTATTTATATTATTACTGATCGTTTGGTTGACGATCTAATCTAAGAATAGATTTTTTTTAATTCGGAAAGTTGCGATTTTTTCATTTAATATATCTTGTTAGGACACGAATATCAATAAATAAAATAGTTGTAGAGTATTTCCTTGATTAGCTAGCTGTGGAGATCCGAGAATAATTCCAGATTGAAGAACTAATGTTGTGTACATATTAAAGGCGGGGATGGGGAAGGGGGGGGGGTACTTTAACTATTGTAATACAGATCAACCATGAAGAGTAGAACAGTCAGATGACGCGAAGACAAGAGGTCATCACCCCCACCCCCCCTTTTCACCTACCTCTGATTTTGAAAGAGATCAGTAGAACGAGAACATGTTGACCTTTGGGGAGTTGAAAAAGTTGACCTGATCGAGTCATTACCCAAGTCGGCCCAAAGAACGCTGGCCGTAGTGTACATTGTTGAATGTAGTGTATGTACATTGTTGAATGTAGTGTATGTACATTGTTGAATGCGTGTAAGTACGATTCAACTTAATTTTTCACAAATGATGTAAATCTTAGGCATTGGCGTTTTGCATCCTTCTATAATAATGGACATGTTATTTGACAAAACCACTAGAAAGATGCGTAATACATATTTTAATTTACAAATGACTTGAATTATGACCTGTAACGTCCATGTAATGATGAGATGTATATACTAGAAAGTCTAAATATCGAAGTATTTGTGTTATACACAAATTGTTGTGGTATTTGTGTGTGGTATTTCGATGAAATCCACATCTTTATTTCTGCTCCAGCCCCTCTTCACATGTGCTGCATCACTAACTGAGGTACAGGGATCAAAGTGGGTAGTAGACAACGGGATTAGTCAACAACAGGACATCACAGATTGTTTCAGTCCCTCAGTCGACGCCGCCTGCTCTCATTGTTTCCTCCCTTGCTGATATCTGACCATTTGATGGGTACGGTCGAATGGCGGCCAGCAGACACGATGTTTGCTCGCACATGCGGCGTTGGAATGCCGCCTCGCGTGTCGCTTTAACTTTAGTCAGATTTTGACTCTCGGGCAGATAGAATCCAACCAGGGCCAGACACAGTGAAGGGAGGGTCAATGTGGCATGTATGTTCAGGACGAAGGAGGTTTGGCGATTGTGCGACAAGTTACTGGAGTTTAGACAGCACACTCCTTCAATTACCGGTGAGAGTCTGTTCCTGTCGGACTAGAGTGAGAACGTGCAGAGAGGTGACGGAACTATCCCTTGAGCAGTATAGGGTCGACAACGTGCCTCGGGTTAGATTAGCTGGCGGGTCGGGTGGTTCCCTTAAGGCAATGAAATATTTCATACGTCACTCTTGAGTTCTTAGAACTGCAATGTGAAAGAGAACTAAACAACAATAGGGCCGTAACTCTTGTTAGAACACTCAGCTTCAAGCGATAGAAGAAAGGTAGCCATTGGCGCTTGCTTGTGCATGCGTCAGTTCATTTAATTGTTTGAGATTTCCATTCAAGCGCCAGATGAATTATTTATAAATTTGAAAAGTCGAAACTTGAATTTTTACTCGCAGGTTTAAACAAGCATATAGCATGACCGTAAATGTCCCACGTCTGTCTTAGAGTAACATGTAATACAGCTATATTTATTAATATTTCAACACACACACACACATAAAACACAAATAAATGATTAAAAAAATAATGTAAACAATGAACATCTCCATTCTTTATTATTCATATTGAAATGTTATCATTTTAGCGGAGTCTGTTCTACATATCTGCTAAAACTCTACTGCCCAAGTGCAATATCAGGGGTGTAATGACAACCAGGTGGGCAGTACATGTCCGAGCAAATGGCGCACGTGCTGGCTATACACTGCATCGTGCAGGTCAAACTGCTCATTGGACAAGCTGGACATGACAGAAGGGCTGGAACAGAAGGTATTGAAATTGTTAAAACTCAACTCGGCTAATACATTAACGGCAAGTCTTCTTAAAACATGATCTCACTTAATCACTTTCTCTCTCTCTCTCTCTGAACTCACTCAGTGATAACTGCGGGCTGAGACTTAGTTTTTTTAGAGCCTGTGAGATCAAACTCGATGTGTTCCTCATCATCTGGGGACTGCCATAAAGGCCAATGGCCAGCAAGCTACCCGACTGGTCCACCCTGTGGTCCGCCAGCTCGGGTCTCTCAAAAAACAAATTATCTCCGGTTTCCTCAACCTCTCTACAGTCTCGGCAAAGGGAATCGACATAAACCTCAACCTCACTATAGGACAGTTAGTGTATGGTCGATCCTACCACCACGGGTCAGTTTTTGGACGACCGCTCCATTTGCCCGCCTCCCTATTATCCCAACTCGAGAACCACTCAGTTCGCTCAAAGAATCTGATCTTGGCACACGCCGCCTCAAGTGAGCACTTTTCCGCACCCACGGGCTGCGCTTGGTCATGTATCGACTTTGCTGGGCCACCTAGCCACTATCGAGGGCCACCGCGACCATAGAGACATCATGACATAACACAATTTAAAATGAACTTTTAAACTTTTGGTTCTTTTTTTTAAAGAAGACTTATTTCCCTTTAAATGTTCCCGTTTGCGCGATTGAAAAAAAAAACAATAAACGATAATGCAAAACAAAAAAAAAATATTAAACGATAATGCAAAACAAAAAAAAAACATTAAACGATAATGCAAAACAAAAACAAAAAATTACCATAAGGGATGCCGACCAGTAGTAGCAAAGTCAAAGCGAGAAATTTTGGACTCATGATTGAACTACTAAATACGTTGCTTAAGACAATATTTTGATGAGTGCAGTACATTATGAGATTGTTAGCTTTTTTATACTTAAATGATAGATATAGGCATTAGACTTGGTACTAATTTTAATTTTTCTATATTTAAAAATAGATTTATCTGATTAAAATAATAATATCTGCTATTATCCTGAAATTGTTCTAATAAGCATTTTTTTAAAACTAAAGACGGACTTAGGAAAGTTGAGGCCCGAGAGGATTTAAGAACAATAAAAAAAAGTACAAATTTGGGAAATTTTGTCTTCACTCTTCTTTCTCAAGCCACGTAAGAGGTGCGCAAGTTGGGATCTACATGAAACCCATCACCTCATTTATGGTTTGATAGACTCTAGGGAAATATTTACTTTTATTAATTGTTTACATGCTCTATTTCAATCGTCACCCACCAGTAGACGCTACTACAGTTTTTTGTTGGGCTATGTTTACTAAGCTTTGTTTACATTTGGTGCCATACACTTTGGGTCAATCGTCACACACCAGTGGACGCTACTACAGTTTTTTGCTGGGCTATGTTTACTAAGCTTTGTTTACATTTTGTGTTGGGTCAGTCGTTACCCACCGGTGGACGCTACTACAGTTTTTTGCTGGGCTATGTTTACTAAGCTTTGTGTACATTTTGTACCATACACAATTGGGTCAATCGTCCTGGACCAGTGGACGCTACTACAGTTTTATATTGGGCTATGTTTACTAAACTTTGTTTACATTTGGTACCGTACACTTTAGGTCAATAATCATGATGTTTCCAGTGGACGCTACTTTTTTATATTGGACTATGTTCTGTAAAGGTACATCAAACTACTGTTTTTATATTGGACTATGTTCTGTAAAGGTACATCAAACTACTGGACTATGTTCTGTAACATCAAACTACTGTTTTTCCACGGAAAAAAAAAATTATGATCGTATTTTTAACATATGTAGGCCTAAATTAGTTCGATACATTTTTTATCCATCAAGATAGACAAAAGTTTAAGGTATATTAACTATTAAGGTAGTGTTTTTCAATTAGTTAGATATAAAACCTAATTATTTACTGTGTTACGACGACATTTCACAGAAAGGATATGAAATGTCGAAGAATTGAAAGGAAACGTCAATACTTTCTCGTTTCTTGATGAACTTCGTAATTCCCCTGCAATCACTTTAGTTCATTTGGTCAAACTAGCAGTATTCGCATATAATGAAAGGTATCGGAACAGATTATGATTTTACTATAATCCGTTTGATATAAATGAGTGTGGTAGCTGATACAATATTTGGGATATACCCTGATACTTTTGTGTTATATTTAAAAAAAAAGCAGTGGCTACGGTAGCATCAAGACGGAGTTCGTATTTTTTTTCCGGGTTACATCAATAGATATTGCTCCACACCCTGACCCTATCCCAAACCCTATCCCTTACCCTACCCCTATCCCTAACCCTACCCCTCTCCCTTACCCTAATCCTAACCCTTTTCCTAATGTTCCTAATATATGTTACGGGTCCTTATATTGAAGATACTTGTAGAGGTTGTAATAAATGAGACAACACAAATCACGAAGTTAACTCCAGTGAAGTAACATCAAACAATCGTTTAATTCTTGAACATGAACTGACATAAAGGTAGAATCAGGAGGAGTACAATAGCAAACTGTAAATATGCATCCATCTACATAGACACCCAAAGCTAGACTCTACTAATACATGCATCTGCATCCTATGATGCACAGAGCTCGACTGATCATAAACAAACCATGTGCTCCCAACTGTCGGTTTAATATACGTCATTTGTACCAAATGACGTATACACTAAAGCTCCCAATATTTACACTCAAGATGGCGGAATGACGCCATAGATACTGCGGTGGGCGGAGCCTAGCGAATTGCGTCATCAAACTTAGACTATATTATTTCTCCACACCTACCCCTATCCCTAACCCTACCCTTCTCCCTTACCCTAATCCTAACCCTTTTCCTAACCCTAATATAATTGCTGGTACCCGAAAAAAAATGAGTACTCCCGCTAACCCTAATATAATGGCGCTTGATGTAACCGTAGCCACTTCGTTAAAAAATATATATAAAATGTCTTATAATAAAATTGAATGACAAACGTTTACAAAAAAATAAAAATTATACACAAAATACAATATCCAAGTTTGTAACACTGATGTGTATTAACTCAACTTTCATAGTTGACGGGAAATATGTAGACAGTGAAACTAATCTTTGAGTTAAGATTGACTCTTGTATTTTTAGACTTTTTAATCACTATAGATAATTGTTGTTTATCTATGTATTTATTTTTGGCTTTAACATTTTGTTTCTTCTTTAATACTTTGTCTATTTCAGGTCTCTGCTAGTTGAAGGCAGACGTCGTGTTCATGTCTGATGGTCTGATTCTGACCTATGCAGTACCAAAGAATGGTCGTTTCCTTACAACAATAAATCCTTTTATAAATTAAAAAAATAATTTTAAAAATTTCATTTCTTATAGTGCATCGTGCCCAGTTGATACCTTGAGATCTCAACTATGAAGCTGTGCATACTACTTCTGATTTGTTTACTTTTGGTCAGCTCCTTACAAGGTAAACAATTGTTTTTATCAAACTACTCTTTTCTTTGTGTTTTTAACTCATGGATGTCGTAGTTTCGCAACCTAAGATAGCTGCATTATGAAATGTTACAAACGACTCTACATTCAAGGTCTTAATTAGGTTTTTCATGGCCCCTAAGCAGAGTTTTTGAGATCAAAAGGGCCAATGGTACCCTACGCAAAATTGATTTATGTAGCTCTTATAGCACAAGATTAGATAAGAATTTGTAAGGGTAGGGGGGCCCATTTGAAGTTGCGTCCTAGGCTTGCGGTCGTCGATTTTGCCTCTACATAAGCACGGCTCTGTATTCAATAAACATTGTTGTTCTGAACCTAGGGATTTGAGGGCCCGGGGGCGGGGCTTGGCCTCTTTGGGTGCCCTTGCATTTTGACATTCAACCCCGTGACATAAGATACTATACTTAATAATATTTTATTAAAAAAAATAATTTTGGGGGCCCCCTTCAAGCTAGGGCCCGGGGGGACTTTTAAATTTAGACCCCGTCTCCCCTCACTCTAAGTACGCCGACGAAACATGAATTTCATTAGAACGTATGTATTATTTCAAGGGCTAATCAAATGCTACCGTAGTGAACCCCGGGACAGAGTCTAATAAAGCCGACCCATCCTTGGGCTAAAAAAAAAGTACAACATCAAAACGAAGCTCATGAATTTTCGAATTGAGTTCTGTGTAGGCCCTGAAACACACTGACGTCATTATAATAATGGCGCTTCAAATACATTACTGTATCCCATGACGCTGCATTCATTGAGGCGAGTTGCAAACTATTGTTTAATAATATAGTTGGGCTTCCAACGTGTAGACTACATGGTAAAAAGTAAAGTTCCCTTAGCCCTACTGAGCCATCGGGGCAGATGAAGTGTAGATTTCATCAGTTTTTAGTAACCTCGGCATATAAAGGGATAGTGTGGTTAGCACAACGCCCAGCCGCTTTTACTCCCCCAACTTAAAGTCAGTTACCCAATTTTAGCTGGATTGACTTGGGGACTTACACCTAAAAAAAATCCAAAGGTTCTCACTAAGGTTCAAACCCAGGACTCTCCGGTCGACAGTCGAGCGCTCTACACCGCCCGACCACACGGTACTGCTAGAAATCTCCGGGCTTCCACAGAGCCATTATAAAATGTCACCAGAAAAAAAATTAAAATTAAAAACTCAACCCTTATTTTAACTGGCAATGATTTTTATACGGTTTTATAATGTTTATTTATTTATTTGTATACGGTTTTATAATGTTTATTTATTTATTTGTATACGGTTTTATAATGTTTATTTATTTATTTGTATACGGTTTTATAATGTTTATTTATTTATTTGTATACGGTTTTATAATGTTTATTTATTTATTTTTATTTTTGTTAATTTCAGCTATCAACCTGGTCCAATCGTCATGCTCACGTTGTAAGGCAGGGGACGTCATTTGCTTGGCCACATGCACCGAGTCTCTCGTTGAGAAGAGAGTCGACTGTGGATGTGCATTGACCTGTTTTGCAATGTGTGTAAATCTGATCACTGGCACATTAGGCAGTTAATTATACAAAACAAATGCATAGATATGTATTTATATATATATATATTGATAAGCTAATACATATATATATATATATATATATATATATATATATATATATATATATATATAATGTTGTTCTTGTTGTTGTTATTTCACTAGCGAATATTCATTTATGAAAAATATTTACAGTCAAAAGTTCTATGTAATTCCAACTCTAAACGGACAAGATATGGTTCCTTTATATTGTTTATGTGATCAAGAAGTGAGCGGCGAAGTAAATAGTTACTTTTTCTGGACTGCCGTGTCTGAATAGAGAAAAAAATATTTGGTAAATTCTCCATGTTGGTGTAGTATATTGCCCCCAATGGTTAGTTCAGTATATTAGCCCCAATGGTTAATTCAGTGTATTGGCCCCAATGGTTAGTTCAGCATATTGCCCCCAATGGTTAGTTCCGTGTATTTGCCCCAAAGGTTAGTTCAGTATATTGCCTCCAATGGTAAGTCCAATATATAGGCCACAATCATGCACAATGGTTAGTTTAGTATATTGGCCCCAATGGTAAGTTCAATATATAGGCCACAATCATGCCCAATGGTTAGTTCAGTACATTGGCCCCAAATGGTTAGTTCAGTATATAGGCCACAATCATGCCCAATGGTTAGTTTAGTATATAGGCCCCAATGGTTAGTTCAATATATAGGCCACAATCATGCCCAATGGTTAGTTCAATGTATTGGTCCCAATGGTTAGTTCAGTATATTGCCTCCAATGGTAAGTTCAATATATAGGCCACAATCATGCCCAATGGTTAGTTCAGTACATTGGCCCCAATGGTTAGTTTATTTTATAGGCCACAATCATGCCCAACGGTTAGTTTAGTATATTGGCCCCAATGGTTAGTTCAGTATATAGGCCACAATCATGCCCAATGGTTAGCTCAATGTATAGGCCCCAACTGTTAGTTCAATAAACAGGCCCTCATTGTTAGCCCTGTATATTGACCCTAATTGTTAGTTTAGTATACAGGCCCTAATTGTTATTTCATAACATAGGGCCCTGATTGCTATCTCAGTATATAGGCACCAATAGTTAATTAAGCCCATAATGTTTAGCTCAATGTATAGGCCCCAACTGTTAGTTCAATAAACAGGCCCTCATTGTTATCTCAGTACATAGGACCCATTCGTCATTTCAGTATGTATGGCCCAAAAGTTAATTTAGTATATAGGAACCCATTGGTTATCAATGCCAACTTCGCAATGCATATGACAGCCAGGCCCGTAGC
>JAGDYQ010000161.1:1855671-1971216 GCA_021962125.1 Bulinus truncatus | reverse complement strand
GCTGAGCAAGGGATATAGCGGAATGGCATCTCAAGTTTTGCATAGGTTTATGAATTTAATGAGTTTTGAAGCTGTTTTTTTTTTAGTCTGGTGTGCTATTTTTAATGTTGCATATAAACTTTACCCACAAAAGAAGGGGAAATTTTTTTAACAATATAATAGAATATAAAACTACTAAATTTGAGAGTTTTGTTATTCCACTATGTACACCACTTATTAATTTATACTAACTACACAAACAAAAACAAGATAATTACTTTCGACACTAAAAAAGTATAAATATTGATTAAATAAAAAAAGTGGCCGCCAGAATAAAAATTAAATAACTGAATAAATTTATTTAAATGTTTGTATGATCTAAGCTATTTTATTAAAAGTATTTTTAAAAAGTTTTTTTTTACATTTTTTAAAATGCAAAACAAGCATTTTTACTTTTTATTGCTAATTAAAATGTGTGCTGTTCCAAATCATAAAGATGCATCATTCAATTATTTTTTTTTACTTTTAAATGTTGTCATTAAAAAAAGTTATTTCTGTGCCTTTAAGAATACATATATAACCAAAAAGAATTCTATATGGTTTTACGTGACAATACATACCATCTCTAGAACCTTTAACGGCATGAGAAATTCAATACTTTTTATGATCAAAGGATAAAAAAAATTGTTTTCAAGATATCAAAAGCCTACAACTATTTTAAAATAAAGCATTTTTGTAATTCAGAAAACTTTTAGTTCTAAATAAAAAAAGACAACTCCTGCATCATATGTTTGACTGTTTATATTAAAAGATATTACACACTACTTAGCTCAATAAAAGAGCTGTGTTTTTGCATGACTCAAAAATGATAGTGATAATTTTAAAAATAAAGATGCCTAATAGTATTAGTTGATAAGCATTAGAATATCTCTTTTACTTGTATATTTAAAGTCTTCTTCATCTGAGATTCGTTATTTCTTATTTGGAAATCTGTTTGGATTACAATGAGTGCTTTGGATTACAGGCTTTTTTATATATTAGTAGCCTATAGGGGGGCTTAATTTAGCTCTTAGTAGTCTTATAGAGCTGAATTTGGTGCTTAGTTGAGTAATATTTGTATAATTTAAATAGATACGAAGATACTGTCACCGAAAGTTGTTTGGTTATTAAAAGTACATCATTTCTCTATTTTGATACTATAATCATACTTTAATGGTAGCTTTCTTTCTATAATCAAGATTGGCTATATATATTAATGAGTATATATATATATACAGGGGCATAACCAGGAGGGAGAGAGTGGGGGTTCCAAACTGACTCGAATACCCCACCTGGCCCCCAAACATTTTTTTACATTAAATATTAAGTACATTATTTCATATCATGATGTAGAAAGTCAAAATACAGGGGCCCCCAAAGAGGTCAAGCCCCCTCCAGGTCCTCCCAGTTCCTAAGTATAGAACTAGAACAGGGCTTCTTAAACTATGGGTCGCGACCCCATTTGGGGTCGCGTAGCAAAATTCTGGGGTCGCGAGAGATAAAAATACAATTGAACAGAAAATGTTTTTTAACTTGTAAAATATTAATTTATTTTTCTTTTATATTTGTATGGGGTCGTCAAGAAACTCGCAATCATATATGGGGTCATGAGTTACAAAAGTTTAAGAAGCCCTGAACTAGAATATTGCTGTTCCTGGTTAAATGAATAAATAACTTGATTACTTAACCCTACAGTTCCCCATGATTTTTATATGAATCAACCATATTTTCTCATTATTATAATCTTATTATTAACTATGGCCTAAAAAGGTGAATGTATTTATTCATGTTAACTCAGAGATGAGTGCAGTCAATTTAAGAGAATTTTTAGCTGAACTGTGTAGGTCAGTGAGCATACTTTAGAAAACGCACGTCGTGGCAGTGTGTTTTGATAAAAAAAGACACGACAATGGCCTGTCGTGTCTAGGACGACAAACGTGCGTTTGACGCACCGTCGTGTTGGTGTGGTTAGGCTCTTTATCTTAGTATGTATCTATTTTGAATTATTTTTAATACATGTATCCTATTCATACATAATTATAAAAATGTAAATATTTTTTCTCGAATATTTCCCACTAAAATGTAAATGAATTATTTATTCTAGCTTGTAATAGTGATCTCCATAATCAAAATTGTATAAACTATTGGATATCATAGATGTACTTTATTCGTAAAGACATGATTATTCTTGAAAAAAGTGTGAGTAGTATTACTTTGAACAAATATCAACATTGTTTGTAGTTGGTAGGATCGATGTCCCATGTTTCAGGTTTAAATGAAAACCCTACATATGTTGAGAAAAGTAAAAGTGGCTTAGAATCTTGCTAGCCACAGAATCCCATAGAAGTTGATGAACTCTACTACCTCTGACTTCAAAGTATATATACTTTAAAAGAGCACATTTAAGATAATACCAGCTGCCTATTATTTTCGATAGTAATCTTTATGGAAGGAAATGTTTATGTATACACATTTTTTTTTCAATATACGAATGATCAGCTTATTTATATAGTTCTGTATTCCGATGTCTAGATTTCTATATACTAAACCGCTAATTTAGGAGCTCATATCAATTCACAGGTGTTAGATTTAACAATGTAGATGGAGGTAGTCTTTTTATATCTATCTTGATATACTGCAATGTGTAATAGAAAAATGTCTAAGTCGTGGTGGGCTTGTACACGTATAATAGACTTGACTTGACTATCCCTTAACCCGTGGATGGGTCGTTGGGGCACCGTTGTTGACCGAAAACTAGTTCGCGCCATTTTCTCCGGTCCTGTGCTTCCTTTTGGGAGTCAAGGAACGACTGGCCGGTCCATTCTTTGATGTTGTCTTCCCATCTCTTCTTTTGTCTTCCTCTTTTCCTTCCTCCGTTGGTTGTATCTTGCATAATTGTCTTTTCAAGACCTCCACATCTCGCAACGTGTCCATACCATCGCAGTTTCCTCCACTTGACTGAAGTGAGTAGGTCTTCGTGAGTGCCGATGGCAGCCGTTATTTTAGTGCGCAACTCTTCATTCGTTATGTGTTCCGTGTATGAGATGTTCAATAGCTTGCGGAATCATCTCATCTCCAGCGCACTTATTCTTCTTTGGAAGTCTGCAGTAAGCGTCCAAGTTTCACATCCATACGGGAAGACCGATGACACCAGAGAGAGCATGAGTCGTGTTTTTGATCTCAGAGAGAGTATGTTGCCAAGCCAAATGTGTTTAAGTTTGCTCAGAGCTGCCGTTGTCTGGGCCAATCTGGCTTTGATCCTTCGTCGGATAATATAGCCCCTAGGTATTTAAAGGAGGAGACAACTTCAAGTTTTTCCCAATTAATCCGAATGTCGTTTTTGAAGGCTTTATTTGTCATTTCTTTAGTTTTTTCGGCATTGATTTCCATGTCATACGCATCTGCTGTTTTATTTAGCTTTGCAGTGAGTTCTTGCAGTTCGTCCTCACTGCCAGCTATGCCGTCTATGTCGTCGGCGAAGCGCCAGTTGGATATGGTTCTCCCTCCGATACTGACAGTTCCGGTGTGGTCTTCTAGCACATCCGTCATAATACTTTCAAGTAAGAGGTTGAAGAGAATGGGGGAAAGTAGACATCCTTGTCTGACACCAACAATAGTTTTAAACCAATCTATTTACTATTGAAGAGTACCGCACTAGTTGCTTTGTCGTACAGTTTTTTTGATAACTTCAATAAGGTTTACATTAATGTTGAATTTGTGCATGGTTGCCCACAGTGCTGCATGCCACACTCTGTCGAACGCTTCTTTAAAGTCGGTGAAGACGTGCTAGATATCGCTTTGATGTTGCGGATGTTTTTCACAGAGATTTCGCAGGTTAAAGATTTGTTCTGTTGTGCTTCTTCCTGCTCTGAGGCCAGCTTGCTCTTCTGAGATGATTAGCTCTGCCTGTGTTTTCAGTCTATTTAATATAATCTTGAGTATGACTTTGCTTGGATGGCTAATCAAGCTTATTGTACGGTAGTTTTGGCACAACTGTAGATTACCCTTCTTTGGGAGAGTGATATCTAGTGATTGAGTTCATGGAGTTGGCCATTCTCCTGTTTGCCATATTTTGTTGCTTATGTTGGCTAGTACAGCAAACTCTACCTCCTTGATGAGGATAGATTGTTTATCTGTTGTTGTTGACATTGGGCAGTTGAGCACTGAGATGTCGCCTTTTGCGTCTTCGTTGTATAGTTCAGAGAAGTATTCGGTCCATCTTGTGAGAATTTCTTGTTCGTCTGTGATACATTTGGCGGATTTATCCTGTATGGTTGAGCCACGACTTTGTTTGTTGGATGTTAAGTCCTTGACAATTTACGCCTTTTTTGAATTGTTACTTTGTAAATTTTCATCGATGTTTGAGCTTTGTTGTTCTATCCATTCCTCTTTTGCTTTCTTCATGTCTTTTCTTATCTTCTTGTTGATTGATTTGTATTTGGGTGCTCCTTGTGTAACATTTTTCGCGCTCTTAAGTTTCCTTCTTTCATCATATAGCCTTAGAGTGTTAATAGTAACCCAAGTTTTTTTTTGTGCTTCTTACCGAGTATTTCTTTTGCTGTTTCAATTACTTTGGAATTGAAGGTATCGGTGACTACGTCTATGTCTGTCTTTGAGTCATCTAGGCCGGTCAGTAGAGCAAGTTTTCCTTTAATGGTTGCTCTGAATATGTCTGCGATTTCCGGGTCTTTCAGTTTATCAAGATCAAAGTGTAATGCACTGACTCAATATGTAATAATGTAGATGGACGTTGTGTCTCATGTAAACCTGGTTACACTGGAGATACTTGTGATACATTTATATACAAAAGCATTACACATATAGCAGCATTCACTGCATATTTGAGTTTTAAAATATTTTGTCTCAACTATTCTAGTATATATGTAATGAACGATTTAATCCCATCTATGAACTATTTAAAACTGACACATTAGCCTGAATGTTGGATGTTGTTATAAAGATGGGTGATATGTTTTTTTATAATGTGTGTTTTTATTTTTAAAATGTGTGAACCTTGTGTCATCTAAGAAGCAATACTGATAAGAAAAAGAATCAATTATAGCATTATTTACATTACAGAGTTTCAATCAGCATTATATAGCATTATTTTTATCAATCTATTTATTTTTCTTGTCTATACTCATTCTAATAACAATCGACATTCATAGCTGAATTAATTGTTTCTTTTACTTTAGCCTGCAGGCATGGTCTCTATGGGCAAAACTGCGGTTATACATGTTCTCCTTATTGCACTGATGCTGGATGTGATATTGTAGATGGACATTGTACTTGTAAACCTGGGTATACAGGACTACAATGTGATCAAAGTACTGCAGAATTATTTTTTTTTAATTTATTTTAGGAATTAAAAAATACATTAATGGCGTTTCCAAATAATTAAAAATGTATTTCTTCCAGTCTGTGGTCAAGGCTTCTATGGTCAACAATGCAGTAGTCCGTGTTCTAGTCACTGTGTTGGTACAACGTGTAATAACATAGATGGACATTGTTCTTGCCTACCAGGGTTTAGCGGTTATAAATGCGATCAAGGTATACTATTAAATATTAGTTATTGTTGGTTTCTCAAAATTAAAATTAAATAACTAAATTATGGGTCATGTGATACAATAAATGTACATTGTACATGTAAACCTAGTTATACTGGAAATAAATTTGGTCAAGGTATAAAATCTTCTTAAAAAAAACTAAGACCAAATACAAAATCAATAAGTTTGTAAATTCATGTTTATACAGGCAGTCTTATATAAATAGATGTTCTGATCGATACATAGACTCAGTATGTAATAATGTAGATGGACTTTGTATTTCATGTAGACTTGGTTACACTGGAGATACATGTGATACTGGCTATATTACTTTTATTAGAAAAGAATTACGCCTATAGCGTCATAAACTTAAGTAAAAAAACGTCAAGTTCCCTTAACCTTAACGGGCCGTCGGGGCAGATGAAGTGTAGAATCCATCTGTTTCTATAACCTCGGCATATGAAGGGATTGTGTGGTTAGCACAACGCCCAGCCGCCTTTACTCCCTCAACTTAAAATGATGTACCCGTGTAAAGCTGGGTGGACTTGGAGAATATCGCCAGGACCTGAAAAAAGTCCAAGTTTCTCACTGAGACTCGAACCCGGGACCCTCCTGTCGACTGTCGAGCGCTCTTCACCACACGACAACCCGTCCCCTATTAACTTAACTGGCCAGTGTTAAAATATTTGCCTGAACTTCTCTAAAATATACATATGTAACGAATGATTTGATAATGCAAGCTACATAGAATATTTGGATCGAAACATTTAAAGAAAGAGCTAATAATCTCTTATAAAATTTAAATTTCTTGAGTCGCCCCAGTATTGAATTATTACTTTGACTTGTGGTTCTCGTTTCCTAGGTATTTCCCCCTCTCTATGTCCACCTATAAATTGTCTGAGATACCAAGATTTATATTAGCCCATAACCCGGATATAATAGTGTAGATGGAAAACGAATTTTGTTTTTGTGTAAACCCAGTTAGATATAAAACATGTAATAGCAAAGACGTAATAGAAACGGATGGCCGAGTGAATACTCGTCTATCAACCTGAGAGTCCTGGTTTCGATCCTCGGTGTAAAAGTACCAAGCTCTTATTCTACACTTCATCAGGCCATTATGGCTAAGGGAATTTTACAACTACTACTTTAAAAAATAATTACATTTCCATTCAGTGCGTTGTCCTTGGTCTATTTAATCATCCATTTATTTTCAGTTACCTCCTCTCTCCATAAACTATCTGTGTTGCAAACGTATTAAATTATTTCTTTTACTTTAGCATGTAGTCAAGGTCTCTATGGACAAAACTGCGGATATACATGTTCTCCTTATTGCACTGATGCTGGATGTGATATTGTAGATGGACATTGTACTTGTAAACCTGGGTATACAGGACTACAATGTGATCAAGGTATTATTACTTTATTAACACCTTAATACCCATTTACGTAAAACCTGTGTACAGCTAGCTGTCATTTACAGCTTAATGTATTGAGCTATTTATTTTTCATTTCTTTCGTTTTTATAAATTACAAGCAGTGTATTAGCGTTGCCCTGTAATTCGGGAGTTCAAACGTGACACTCGAAACAGTTCTGACATACCATTAGGTAAAGTAATGGGTGGTAATTTATACCATCAACCTAATGTGAAGAAACTACCTACATTTTTATTAGTCAGAAATTACATTTTACCTTTTAACGATAATAACTTTGGATTATTTGTTTAAACAGTAATTAATTATCTCGATGTTAAATTCAAAATTAAGCTTTGCAAAAAAAAAAGTAAAAACTGTGGATTTAGAGTGAATCGTATAAATAGAAATATTTTGGTCCAAGCAAGTTTTAAAAGGACTTAAATAATGTAAGCTTTTTTTTTAACAATGAAACATTTAGCTGAATATGAATATAAGTTGAGCACGCGCGCACAGCTCCGTATCACGTCCCTTGTGTACATGTCGCATTGGCGTGGATATTTCTACATGGCTGCAGGGTGTGGAGCACACAAGCTATCGTATCCATGATAGTACAGTAATACCAGTAGAAAAGAAAATAATCCTCATAATGGGTACACAATCTTAACGAAAAGAACCCCTGACAATGAATCTAACATCCAACTCTCCAATCAGAAATGAACAACAGTACAAATTAAATACAACTTGCAAGCTTTACTCGTACAATGGTCAGTGGTTTGCGCGCGGGTGATCCAAGTTAATTCGGCTTTTTCTTACACGCTGTATGACCTGTAACTCTTATTCAATTCGGCATATGCCACCCTATTAATATAATTATGAGTAGTAAACATTGTTCAATTCGGCTTCTATCTTTCTTTCTTACACGATGTTCAAGTTTCTCACTGAGACTCGAACCCGGGACCCTCCTGTCGACTGTCGAGCGCTCTTCACCACACGACAACCCGTCCCCTATTAACTTAACTGGCCAGTGTTAAAATATTTGCCTGAACTTCTCTAAAATATACATATGTAACGAATGATTTGATAATGCAAGCTACATAGAATATTTGGATCGAAACATTTAAAGAAAGAGCTAATAATCTCTTATAAAATTTAAATTTCTTGAGTCGCCCCAGTATTGAATTATTACTTTGACTTGTGGTTCTCGTTTCCTAGGTATTTCCCCCTCTCTATGTCCACCTATAAATTGTCTGAGATACCAAGATTTATATTAGCCCATAACCCGGATATAATAGTGTAGATGGAAAACGAATTTTGTTTTTGTGTAAACCCAGTTAGATATAAAACATGTAATAGCAAAGACGTAATAGAAACGGATGGCCGAGTGAATACTGTCTATCAACCTGAGAGTCCTGGTTTCGATCCTCGGTGTAAAAGTACCAAGCTCTTATTCTACACTTCATCAGGCCATTATGGCTAAGGGAATTTTACAACTACTACTTTAAAAATAATTACATTTCCATTCAGTGCGTTGTCCTTGGTCTATTTAATCATCCATTTATTTTCAGTTACCTCCTCTCTCCATAAACTATCTGTGTTGCAAACGTATTAAATTATTTCTTTTACTTTAGCATGTAGTCAAGGTCTCTATGGACAAAACTGCGGATATACATGTTCTCCTTATTGCACTGATGCTGGATGTGATATTGTAGATGGACATTGTACTTGTAAACCTGGGTATACAGGACTACAATGTGATCAAGGTATTATTACTTTATTAACACCTTAATACCCATTTACGTAAAACCTGTGTACAGCTAGCTGTCATTTACAGCTTAATGTATTGAGCTATTTATTTTTCATTTCTTTCGTTTTTATAAATTACAAGCAGTGTATTAGCGTTGCCCTGTAATTCGGGAGTTCAAACGTGACACTCGAAACAGTTCTGACATACCATTAGGTAAAGTAATGGGTGGTAATTTATACCATCAACCTAATGTGAAGAAACTACCTACATTTTTATTAGTCAGAAATTACATTTTACCTTTTAACGATAATAACTTTGGATTATTTGTTTAAACAGTAATTAATTATCTCGATGTTAAACTCAAAATTAAGCTTTGCAAAAAAAAGTAAAAACTGTGGATTTAGAGTGAATCGTATAAATAGAAATATTTTGGTCCAAGCAAGTTTTAAAAGGACTTAAATAATGTAAGCTTTTTTTTTAACAATGAAACATTTAGCTGAATATGAATATAAGTTGAGCACGCGCGCACAGCTCCGTATCACGTCCCTTGTGTACATGTCGCATTGGCGTGGATATTTCTACATGGCTGCAGGGTGTGGAGCACACAAGCTATCGTATCCATGATAGTACAGTAATACCAGTAGAAAAGAAAATAATCCTCATAATGGGTACACAATCTTAACGAAAAGAACCCCTGACAATGAATCTAACATCCAACTCTCCAATCAGAAATGAACAACAGTACAAATTAAATACAACTTGCAAGCTTTACTCGTACAATGGTCAGTGGTTTGCGCGCGGGTGATCCAAGTTAATTCGGCTTTTTCTTACACGCTGTATGACCTGTAACTCTTATTCAATTCGGCATATGCCACCCTATTAATATAATTATGAGTAGTAAACATTGTTCAATTCGGCTTCTATCTTTCTTTCTTACACGATGTTCAAGTTTCTCACTGAGACTCGAACCCGGGACCCTCCTGTCGACTGTCGAGCGCTCTTCACCACACGACAACCCGTCCCCTATTAACTTAACTGGCCAGTGTTAAAATATTTGCCTGAACTTCTCTAAAATATACATATGTAACGAATGATTTGATAATGCAAGCTACATAGAATATTTGGATCGAAACATTTAAAGAAAGAGCTAATAATCTCTTATAAAATTTAAATTTCTTGAGTCGCCCCAGTATTGAATTATTACTTTGACTTGTGGTTCTCGTTTCCTAGGTATTTCCCCCTCTCTATGTCCACCTATAAATTGTCTGAGATACCAAGATTTATATTAGCCCATAACCCGGATATAATAGTGTAGATGGAAAACGAATTTTGTTTTTGTGTAAACCCAGTTAGATATAAAACATGTAATAGCAAAGACGTAATAGAAACGGATGGCCGAGTGAATACTCGTCTATCAACCTGAGAGTCCTGGTTTCGATCCTCGGTGTAAAAGTACCAAGCTCTTATTCTACACTTCATCAGGCCATTATGGCTAAGGGAATTTTACAACTACTACTTTAAAAATAATTACATTTCCATTCAGTGCGTTGTCCTTGGTCTATTTAATCATCCATTTATTTTCAGTTACCTCCTCTCTCCATAAACTATCTGTGTTGCAAACGTATTAAATTATTTCTTTTACTTTAGCATGTAGTCAAGGTCTCTATGGACAAAACTGCGGATATACATGTTCTCCTTATTGCACTGATGCTGGATGTGATATTGTAGATGGACATTGTACTTGTAAACCTGGGTATACAGGACTACAATGTGATCAAGGTATTATTACTTTATTAACACCTTAATACCCATTTACGTAAAACCTGTGTACAGCTAGCTGTCATTTACAGCTTAATGTATTGAGCTATTTATTTTTCATTTCTTTCGTTTTTATAAATTACAAGCAGTGTATTAGCGTTGCCCTGTAATTCGGGAGTTCAAACGTGACACTCGAAACAGTTCTGACATACCATTAGGTAAAGTAATGGGTGGTAATTTATACCATCAACCTAATGTGAAGAAACTACCTACATTTTTATTAGTCAGAAATTACATTTTACCTTTTAACGATAATAACTTTGGATTATTTGTTTAAACAGTAATTAATTATCTCGATGTTAAATTCAAAATTAAGCTTTGCAAAAAAAAGTAAAAACTGTGGATTTAGAGTGAATCGTATAAATAGAAATATTTTGGTCCAAGCAAGTTTTAAAAGGACTTAAATAATGTAAGCTTTTTTTTTAACAATGAAACATTTAGCTGAATATGAATATAAGTTGAGCACGCGCGCACAGCTCCGTATCACGTCCCTTGTGTACATGTCGCATTGGCGTGGATATTTCTACATGGCTGCAGGGTGTGGAGCACACAAGCTATCGTATCCATGATAGTACAGTAATACCAGTAGAAAAGAAAATAATCCTCATAATGGGTACACAATCTTAACGAAAAGAACCCCTGACAATGAATCTAACATCCAACTCTCCAATCAGAAATGAACAACAGTACAAATTAAATACAACTTGCAAGCTTTACTCGTACAATGGTCAGTGGTTTGCGCGCGGGTGATCCAAGTTAATTCGGCTTTTTCTTACACGCTGTATGACCTGTAACTCTTATTCAATTCGGCATATGCCACCCTATTAATATAATTATGAGTAGTAAACATTGTTCAATTCGGCTTCTATCTTTCTTTCTTACACGATGTTCAAGTTTCTCACTGAGACTCGAACCCGGGACCCTCCTGTCGACTGTCGAGCGCTCTTCACCACACGACAACCCGTCCCCTATTAACTTAACTGGCCAGTGTTAAAATATTTGCCTGAACTTCTCTAAAATATACATATGTAACGAATGATTTGATAATGCAAGCTACATAGAATATTTGGATCGAAACATTTAAAGAAAGAGCTAATAATCTCTTATAAAATTTAAATTTCTTGAGTCGCCCCAGTATTGAATTATTACTTTGACTTGTGGTTCTCGTTTCCTAGGTATTTCCCCCTCTCTATGTCCACCTATAAATTGTCTGAGATACCAAGATTTATATTAGCCCATAACCCGGATATAATAGTGTAGATGGAAAACGAATTTTGTTTTTGTGTAAACCCAGTTAGATATAAAACATGTAATAGCAAAGACGTAATAGAAACGGATGGCCGAGTGAATACTCGTCTATCAACCTGAGAGTCCTGGTTTCGATCCTCGGTGTAAAAGTACCAAGCTCTTATTCTACACTTCATCAGGCCATTATGGCTAAGGGAATTTTACAACTACTACTTTAAAAAATAATTACATTTCCATTCAGTGCGTTGTCCTTGGTCTATTTAATCATCCATTTATTTTCAGTTACCTCCTCTCTCCATAAACTATCTGTGTTGCAAACGTATTAAATTATTTCTTTTACTTTAGCATGTAGTCAAGGTCTCTATGGACAAAACTGCGGATATACATGTTCTCCTTATTGCACTGATGCTGGATGTGATATTGTAGATGGACATTGTACTTGTAAACCTGGGTATACAGGACTACAATGTGATCAAGGTATTATTACTTTATTAACACCTTAATACCCATTTACGTAAAACCTGTGTACAGCTAGCTGTCATTTACAGCTTAATGTATTGAGCTATTTATTTTTCATTTCTTTCGTTTTTATAAATTACAAGCAGTGTATTAGCGTTGCCCTGTAATTCGGGAGTTCAAACGTGACACTCGAAACAGTTCTGACATACCATTAGGTAAAGTAATGGGTGGTAATTTATACCATCAACCTAATGTGAAGAAACTACCTACATTTTTATTAGTCAGAAATTACATTTTACCTTTTAACGATAATAACTTTGGATTATTTGTTTAAACAGTAATTAATTATCTCGATGTTAAATTCAAAATTAAGCTTTGCAAAAAAAAAGTAAAAACTGTGGATTTAGAGTGAATCGTATAAATAGAAATATTTTGGTCCAAGCAAGTTTTAAAAGGACTTAAATAATGTAAGCTTTTTTTTTAACAATGAAACATTTAGCTGAATATGAATATAAGTTGAGCACGCGCGCACAGCTCCGTATCACGTCCCTTGTGTACATGTCGCATTGGCGTGGATATTTCTACATGGCTGCAGGGTGTGGAGCACACAAGCTATCGTATCCATGATAGTACAGTAATACCAGTAGAAAAGAAAATAATCCTCATAATGGGTACACAATCTTAACGAAAAGAACCCCTGACAATGAATCTAACATCCAACTCTCCAATCAGAAATGAACAACAGTACAAATTAAATACAACTTGCAAGCTTTACTCGTACAATGGTCAGTGGTTTGCGCGCGGGTGATCCAAGTTAATTCGGCTTTTTCTTACACGCTGTATGACCTGTAACTCTTATTCAATTCGGCATATGCCACCCTATTAATATAATTATGAGTAGTAAACATTGTTCAATTCGGCTTCTATCTTTCTTTCTTACACGATGTTCAAGTTTCTCACTGAGACTCGAACCCGGGACCCTCCTGTCGACTGTCGAGCGCTCTTCACCACACGACAACCCGTCCCCTATTAACTTAACTGGCCAGTGTTAAAATATTTGCCTGAACTTCTAAAATATACATATGTAACGAATGATTTGATAATGCAAGCTACATAGAATATTTGGATCGAAACATTTAAAGAAAGAGCTAATAATCTCTTATAAAATTTAAATTTCTTGAGTCGCCCCAGTATTGAATTATTACTTTGACTTGTGGTTCTCGTTTCCTAGGTATTTCCCCCTCTCTATGTCCACCTATAAATTGTCTGAGATACCAAGATTTATATTAGCCCATAACCCGGATATAATAGTGTAGATGGAAAACGAATTTTGTTTTTGTGTAAACCCAGTTAGATATAAAACATGTAATAGCAAAGACGTAATAGAAACGGATGGCCGAGTGAATACTCGTCTATCAACCTGAGAGTCCTGGTTTCGATCCTCGGTGTAAAAGTACCAAGCTCTTATTCTACACTTCATCAGGCCATTATGGCTAAGGGAATTTTACAACTACTACTTTAAAAATAATTACATTTCCATTCAGTGCGTTGTCCTTGGTCTATTTAATCATCCATTTATTTTCAGTTACCTCCTCTCTCCATAAACTATCTGTGTTGCAAACGTATTAAATTATTTCTTTTACTTTAGCATGTAGTCAAGGTCTCTATGGACAAAACTGCGGATATACATGTTCTCCTTATTGCACTGATGCTGGATGTGATATTGTAGATGGACATTGTACTTGTAAACCTGGGTATACAGGACTACAATGTGATCAAGGTATTATTACTTTATTAACACCTTAATACCCATTTACGTAAAACCTGTGTACAGCTAGCTGTCATTTACAGCTTAATGTATTGAGCTATTTATTTTTCATTTCTTTCGTTTTTATAAATTACAAGCAGTGTATTAGCGTTGCCCTGTAATTCGGGAGTTCAAACGTGACACTCGAAACAGTTCTGACATACCATTAGGTAAAGTAATGGGTGGTAATTTATACCATCAACCTAATGTGAAGAAACTACCTACATTTTTATTAGTCAGAAATTACATTTTACCTTTTAACGATAATAACTTTGGATTATTTGTTTAAACAGTAATTAATTATCTCGATGTTAAACTCAAAATTAAGCTTTGCAAAAAAAAGTAAAAACTGTGGATTTAGAGTGAATCGTATAAATAGAAATATTTTGGTCCAAGCAAGTTTTAAAAGGACTTAAATAATGTAAGCTTTTTTTTAACAATGAAACATTTAGCTGAATATGAATATAAGTTGAGCACGCGCGCACAGCTCCGTATCACGTCCCTTGTGTACATGTCGCATTGGCGTGGATATTTCTACATGGCTGCAGGGTGTGGAGCACACAAGCTATCGTATCCATGATAGTACAGTAATACCAGTAGAAAAGAAAATAATCCTCATAATGGGTACACAATCTTAACGAAAAGAACCCCTGACAATGAATCTAACATCCAACTCTCCAATCAGAAATGAACAACAGTACAAATTAAATACAACTTGCAAGCTTTACTCGTACAATGGTCAGTGGTTTGCGCGCGGGTGATCCAAGTTAATTCGGCTTTTTCTTACACGCTGTATGACCTGTAACTCTTATTCAATTCGGCATATGCCACCCTATTAATATAATTATGAGTAGTAAACATTGTTCAATTCGGCTTCTATCTTTCTTTCTTACACGATGTTCAAGTTTCTCACTGAGACTCGAACCCGGGACCCTCCTGTCGACTGTCGAGCGCTCTTCACCACACGACAACCCGTCCCCTATTAACTTAACTGGCCAGTGTTAAAATATTTGCCTGAACTTCTCTAAAATATACATATGTAACGAATGATTTGATAATGCAAGCTACATAGAATATTTGGATCGAAACATTTAAAGAAAGAGCTAATAATCTCTTATAAAATTTAAATTTCTTGAGTCGCCCCAGTATTGAATTATTACTTTGACTTGTGGTTCTCGTTTCCTAGGTATTTCCCCCTCTCTATGTCCACCTATAAATTGTCTGAGATACCAAGATTTATATTAGCCCATAACCCGGATATAATAGTGTAGATGGAAAACGAATTTTGTTTTTGTGTAAACCCAGTTAGATATAAAACATGTAATAGCAAAGACGTAATAGAAACGGATGGCCGAGTGAATACTCGTCTATCAACCTGAGAGTCCTGGTTTCGATCCTCGGTGTAAAAGTACCAAGCTCTTATTCTACACTTCATCAGGCCATTATGGCTAAGGGAATTTTACAACTACTACTTTAAAAATAATTACATTTCCATTCAGTGCGTTGTCCTTGGTCTATTTAATCATCCATTTATTTTCAGTTACCTCCTCTCTCCATAAACTATCTGTGTTGCAAACGTATTAAATTATTTCTTTTACTTTAGCATGTAGTCAAGGTCTCTATGGACAAAACTGCGGATATACATGTTCTCCTTATTGCACTGATGCTGGATGTGATATTGTAGATGGACATTGTACTTGTAAACCTGGGTATACAGGACTACAATGTGATCAAGGTATTATTACTTTATTAACACCTTAATACCCATTTACGTAAAACCTGTGTACAGCTAGCTGTCATTTACAGCTTAATGTATTGAGCTATTTATTTTTCATTTCTTTCGTTTTTATAAATTACAAGCAGTGTATTAGCGTTGCCCTGTAATTCGGGAGTTCAAACGTGACACTCGAAACAGTTCTGACATACCATTAGGTAAAGTAATGGGTGGTAATTTATACCATCAACCTAATGTGAAGAAACTACCTACATTTTTATTAGTCAGAAATTACATTTTACCTTTTAACGATAATAACTTTGGATTATTTGTTTAAACAGTAATTAATTATCTCGATGTTAAATTCAAAATTAAGCTTTGCAAAAAAAAGTAAAAACTGTGGATTTAGAGTGAATCGTATAAATAGAAATATTTTGGTCCAAGCAAGTTTTAAAAGGACTTAAATAAT
This sequence comes from Bulinus truncatus, assembly GCA_021962125.1. Classification (NCBI taxonomy): domain Eukaryota; kingdom Metazoa; phylum Mollusca; class Gastropoda; family Planorbidae; genus Bulinus; species Bulinus truncatus. Next base: position 1,954,977 of record JAGDYQ010000161.1, on the reverse strand, counting down.
GTAAGCTTTTTTTTTAACAATGAAACATTTAGCTGAATATGAATATAAGTTGAGCACGCGCGCACAGCTCCGTATCACGTCCCTTGTGTACATGTCGCATTGGCGTGGATATTTCTACATGGCTGCAGGGTGTGGAGCACACAAGCTATCGTATCCATGATAGTACAGTAATACCAGTAGAAAAGAAAATAATCCTCATAATGGGTACACAATCTTAACGAAAAGAACCCCTGACAATGAATCTAACATCCAACTCTCCAATCAGAAATGAACAACAGTACAAATTAAATACAACTTGCAAGCTTTACTCGTACAATGGTCAGTGGTTTGCGCGCGGGTGATCCAAGTTAATTCGGCTTTTTCTTACACGCTGTATGACCTGTAACTCTTATTCAATTCGGCATATGCCACCCTATTAATATAATTATGAGTAGTAAACATTGTTCAATTCGGCTTCTATCTTTCTTTTTCTTACACGATGTTCAAGTTTCTCACTGAGACTCGAACCCGGGACCCTCCTGTCGACTGTCGAGCGCTCTTCACCACACGACAACCCGTCCCCTATTAACTTAACTGGCCAGTGTTAAAATATTTGCCTGAACTTCTCTAAAATATACATATGTAACGAATGATTTGATAATGCAAGCTACATAGAATATTTGGATCGAAACATTTAAAGAAAGAGCTAATAATCTCTTATAAAATTTAAATTTCTTGAGTCGCCCCAGTATTGAATTATTACTTTGACTTGTGGTTCTCGTTTCCTAGGTATTTCCCCCTCTCTATGTCCACCTATAAATTGTCTGAGATACCAAGATTTATATTAGCCCATAACCCGGATATAATAGTGTAGATGGAAAACGAATTTTGTTTTTGTGTAAACCCAGTTAGATATAAAACATGTAATAGCAAAGACGTAATAGAAACGGATGGCCGAGTGAATACTCGTCTATCAACCTGAGAGTCCTGGTTTCGATCCTCGGTGTAAAAGTACCAAGCTCTTATTCTACACTTCATCAGGCCATTATGGCTAAGGGAATTTTACAACTACTACTTTAAAAATAATTACATTTCCATTCAGTGCGTTGTCCTTGGTCTATTTAATCATCCATTTATTTTCAGTTACCTCCTCTCTCCATAAACTATCTGTGTTGCAAACGTATTAAATTATTTCTTTTACTTTAGCATGTAGTCAAGGTCTCTATGGACAAAACTGCGGATATACATGTTCTCCTTATTGCACTGATGCTGGATGTGATATTGTAGATGGACATTGTACTTGTAAACCTGGGTATACAGGACTACAATGTGATCAAGGTATTATTACTTTATTAACACCTTAATACCCATTTACGTAAAACCTGTGTACAGCTAGCTGTCATTTACAGCTTAATGTATTGAGCTATTTATTTTTCATTTCTTTCGTTTTTATAAATTACAAGCAGTGTATTAGCGTTGCCCTGTAATTCGGGAGTTCAAACGTGACACTCGAAACAGTTCTGACATACCATTAGGTAAAGTAATGGGTGGTAATTTATACCATCAACCTAATGTGAAGAAACTACCTACATTTTTATTAGTCAGAAATTACATTTTACCTTTTAACGATAATAACTTTGGATTATTTGTTTAAACAGTAATTAATTATCTCGATGTTAAATTCAAAATTAAGCTTTGCAAAAAAAAAAGTAAAAACTGTGGATTTAGAGTGAATCGTATAAATAGAAATATTTTGGTCCAAGCAAGTTTTAAAAGGACTTAAATAATGTAAGCTTTTTTTAACAATGAAACATTTAGCTGAATATGAATATAAGTTGAGCACGCGCGCACAGCTCCGTATCACGTCCCTTGTGTACATGTCGCATTGGCGTGGATATTTCTACATGGCTGCAGGGGTGTGGAGCACACAAAAGCTATCGTATCCATGATAGTACAGTAATACCAGTAGAAAAGAAAATAATCCTCATAATGGGTACACAATCTTAACGAAAAGAACCCCTGACAATGAATCTAACATCCAACTCTCCAATCAGAAATGAACAACAGTACAAATTAAATACAACTTGCAAGCTTTACTCGTACAATGGTCAGTGGTTTGCGCGCGGGTGATCCAAGTTAATTCGGCTTTTTCTTACACGCTGTATGACCTGTAACTCTTATTCAATTCGGCATATGCCACCCTATTAATATAATTATGAGTAGTAAACATTGTTCAATTCGGCTTCTATCTTTCTTTCTTACACGATGTTCTTATATATATATATATATATATATATATATATATATATATATATATATATATATATATATATAAAGAAATGTTTGCTTCAACTGATTCAATGTTTGCTTCAACTGATTCAATGTGTGCTTCAACTGATTCAATGTTTGCTTCAACTGATTCAATGTTTGCTTCAACTGATTCAATGTTTGCTTCAACTGATTCAATGTTTGCTTCAACTTATTCAATGTATTCTGTTATACTAGCCTGTGATATAGGTTACTACGGGCTAAACTGTCAACACAAATGCTCAGAACACTGCACTTATACTAGATGTAATAATGTAGATGGACAATGTTCCTGTAAACCTGGATATATTGGACATACATGTGATCAAGGTAGTGTGTCTTTAAAAGTGTAGATGACACATTATTAAACTTGGGATTCGCTAAAAGTAGTTTTTTTTTATTATTTTATTTTGCAGATTTTTTTAAAAATTAAAATAAGAGAATTCAAAAATACATTAAAGTTGTTTTCATATAACTCAAAATGTATTACTTCCAGCCTGCGGTCAAGGTTTCTATGGTCTACAGTGTAATAGTACGTGTTCTAATCACTGTGCTGGTAAAACGTGTATTAACACAGATGGGCATTGTTTATGTCTACCAGGGTTTAGCGGATATAAATGCGATCAAGGTATAGTATATAGTATAAGGCAAAGAGGTTAGATTACTGGAGGTGGCATGACGTCACTAGGCTGAAGCCAGTGGGCGGAACCTATCACCATGTTGTTCGACTCAAAACATTGGTCGCTGTGTAGTGTTTATGTTATATTATTGTAATATTTTGAACGTTATAAAACACTGCGTTATAATTTTAAAAAACGTAATAAATGCCCTCTTGTTCGGCGTACGGTTGTAAACAACGATGACAAGAAAACGGGATATCGCTTCATCGGTTAGTCACTATAATAATAATGCTAATTAGTTAATTAGTTTGTGCTTAATAATTTTGCCGTAAAGCAGTGCTGTCGTGATATGCAATAAAAATCTAGATGATGACACAATGCCGTTGGCAAAAGAGAGTCTAACGTTTATGATTGTTGCCGTCAATGGTTCATGTAAGTTGCCTGTTGGCTATGCTTTAATCGATGGATTAGGTGGCATTGAGATAGCTAGTCTTGTGCGAGAGTGCATTACAGGATTTCATGATATTGGTGTTACAGTGACTTCTTTGACTTTTTACGGTTCGACATCCAATTTAGCCATGGTGAAAAATCTTGTGTGTAATCTTTATGCTACCGGTAATCATTTCAAAAGCTATTTTAAGCATACAATTACTGATCTAAATAGGCCCTATTGCTGTATTTTTAGATCCATTCCACATAATAAAGCTTGTACGTAATACTTTGTGGGGACAAAAAATCGCTCGTTGATGGTGATGGTAATTTTATCTAATGGATTACATTGAAAAAATAGCATAAAATTCATGAAAATAAAGGATTGCATTTTGGTAATAAATTGCAGTCATCACACATCATGTGGCAGAAAATCAAAATGAATGTGAGATTAGCAGCACAGCTGCTCAGTGAGTCCTTTGTGTCTTCACTTGAGTTTGTTTAAACGTAAATGGGGCAGGATTTGAAGGTTGTGAGCCAACTATCCGTATTTTCAATTCATTTTTCGATATATTGACCTCACGAAACCAGAAAGGTAAAGGTTTTCATAGTCCTTTGACCATCTCAAATATTGATACGTTTCAATGCGGAGACATACATAGCTGGTCTACGTGAATCGCCAAATGGCAGGTTCATGTTTGATTTTTGTCGCAAAACAGGCTTTATTGGCTTTTTATATGTGCATCCAGGCCCACCGACAGAATTTTCCGGCCCCTGGGCAGGGCTGTCACGGGCCCCCCGAGCTGATAATACTATTTTCAAAAGTTGATTGGCCAGCTCAGTCCGGACCCCTAAAACTTGCCGGGCCCCTGGGCATTAGCCCCCTGCCCCCTTCTCGGCGGGTCTGTGCATCGATAGTTCATTGCTATCGTTTGATTTACTGATTGCTTCGAAACGCTTCAAATGGCAATATTAACAGGATTGTTCTAGTCTAATTTACGCTGCTTAGTGCTAGCCATTTGTCAATGTTTTATCAAATGCTTTGCAATAAACATCAAAGTATAAATACGAAATTGTATGTATTATGTAAAAATACAATTTTTACACTTGCTTAATTTCGATATAGCGTATAACATAGGCTTTTTTGGCCTCGATCAGCTTGATCGTATAAATAGCTTTACATACACTACAACGCTTTGTAATTGACTCATTAGAATATCTAGACCGACATATATTAACTAGGGCCTGAAAAGACATAAGAAAAAACGTACTGACAAAATACGAAGCTCATTGGAGTTGTTACGACAATGAGAAAAGTGGAATCGTAATGAAAGCTGGTGGAATGTTTTGAGTCGAAGAATATGGCGATAGGCTCCGCCCACTGGCTCAGCCGCTAGGAACCATCTGATAGCAGCCTCTAACCTCCTTGGTGTAAGTTATTGTTTGTTAGTTGTTTTTTTTTTAAGAAAATCGTAAATTAAATAACTTCTTAATCTTAATCCTTCTTGTGCATCACATAGGGCTCTCAGCGTGTCTCTGCAGTTCTGTCTGTTTTGAGGTAGCTTTTCTATTGTTTTTAGGCAGTCTATATTGGCATTTTTTGCCTCTTTGATTAGAGTTCTTTTCAGTGTTTCGCGAGGTCTTCCCATTTTCCTTCTTCCTGTTGGCTACAAGCTAAGCGATTGTTTCACTATTCTTCTGTTGTCTCTCCGCATCACACGTCCCACGAACTGCCATCTTCTTTTGATCACGATTGAGATATAGGGCTTTCCTGCAATGTCTCTAATTTGTTTGTTGGTTTTAAAGTCGTTCCATTGAATTCCTAAAATTTTCCATAGGCATTTGTTTTCAAAGGAGTCCAGTTTATTACTAATTTCTTTGGTAGATTTCCAGCTTTCACAAGCATAGGTAAGTACGGGTAACACGATGGAATTGAAGATTCGGAGTTTTGTTCTCATACTCAGGACTTTTGACTTCCATATATTTTCTAGGTTTTTTAAAGTTGAGGCTGATTTTGCAATTCTGGATATTATAGTTATGGATAAATGTTGAAACTTTTTTTTAAATTAGTTCTGTATTTCTTTTTTTTATGCCGATTATCTTCAATGAAAATGTTCATTGATTTATTTTAAAATAAAAACGTATTTTTGAATGAAACTAGTTTTAACTGAATAAGTCTTAGAATTTTTTTATTTGAAAAACATTTTAGAATGCCAAGATGGAACTTATGGCTACTATTGTTCACAGCGATGTTCAAGTCACTGCAAGTCAGTATGTGATAAAATTAATGGTCACTGCTCTTGTAAACCTGGATACTCGGGACTCACATGTCATGAAAGTAAATAGTTTTTAATGAGATTTATAGCCGAATATTAATGCACAAAAATACATAGGTTAACATTATGAAGTTAATACATTAGTTAACACAAAGAAATATGACATCTTTTTTGTTCTAGCTATTTTGACAACTAATTAGAATATCGGTGAATTTGTGTTCTGTTTATGAATCGCTTTCATCTAAAAGTACTAATTGGTTATCTCACTCGGGTAATTCAGTTTATCATTATGCTATATTTTATTCTTTAACTATATGTACAGTTAAAATCGACTATTTATTTATTCTCATTTTACAAAGACTGCAACGCTGGAACCTGGGGACGCAATTGTTCCACACAATGCAGTGCCCAGTGTTACAATGGTATCTGTAATGGTCAGAATGGTTCTTGTACTTATGGCTGTATTGAAGGTTTTTATAAAGCGAACTGCTCAGAGACTTGTGATAGACATCATTACGGAAGGAACTGTCTATCAGAATGTTCGTCTAATTGTACAGATAAAACATGTAACAGTAAAAACGGAAATTGCTATGTTTGTTACCCTGGTTACCAAGGGAACTTTTGTGATAAAGGTGAACTAAGTTTATTTACTTGGGTATAATATAATTCTCAGGTAATGTTTTTATTTAAAATTTAGTAAATACAGTATGATATTTTACTTATGGTCTAAAACGTGACTTTTTTTTAACAACTTCTCGTTTACTTAATCTATTGCAGAATGTAACTCCACCAAATTCGGCCAAAACTGTTTGCTACATTGTAACTCGTCCTGTCTAGACGGTCTGTGCCACCCAGTAACCGGGAAATGCTTGCAGTGCCCAACTGGAAAAATTGGGGATCAGTGTGATGGTATTCTTACATATATTTGCCATTGATATCACTCACTATACTATGTGAGAAAAAGAATAATTGTAAAAGACAATACCGTTAAATTATCTGTCTAAGCTTGTGATGATTGCTAATTGTATTAAAATTCCTTTAATACAACAATCTTTGTATGCGTATGATTGTAATTTTGTTTGTTACCTTTATGCTAAGAATACTATGTTATTATAGTATAGTTGATTCTTTCATAAATAAAGACACTTGGAATAAATAGTATGACTTTTTTTCATTTTATAGCACTTATTTCCCGTCATTTTGTCAATAGAATCTAATATCGATATTTTTAAAAACCTCAGATTGTTCACTCGGAACATTCGGAGTTGATTGTTTTGAAAACTGCAGCTCTAACTGTAAGCCAGCCAACGTGTGTCATCCGGTGAACGGAACTTGTATGGGAGGATGTCAAGATGGCTATTTAGGCGAAACTTGCAACATTAGTAAGTCAAAACAAATATATATTTTTTTCGGTGTCTTCTTTACTGTGCTACTATGAAGAATGTTACTATCATTGTTCTCAGTACAGCCATGATCAGGGGCGACAGTGTAGTTTGTCTTGGTGTTGGGGGGGGGGGCAGGTTTGGCGGAATTGCGGGTGCCTTTTTACAAATGTTGGCGATTCGCCGTCTTAAGTATTTAATTAATTAATAATAAAAAACATAATTTATGTGATTTGAGAACGAATGTAAATGTTGACATTGTCATTATCTGCAGAAATACTTTAGCTCGCCCTGGGTTACAGTCGCAAAAAAGTTTGATAACCGCTGCCCTCGAGCGATTGTCGTTTAATCATAGAAGTAGTTGTTTAACCTTGTTATAAAACCATACCTGGTACAATATCTTTTGTTACTATGAATAGTAAACGTTCACAGGTTTATAACATCATTACAAATTAAATTTTTCACCGCTCCATTTTTTCGCATGGGCTCACACGGGCCCTTATCCATACGACCCTATGAAGAAATGAACCGTATGACAATTAACTGTATTATATTTCATTTTCTTGATTGATTATCGAAGGGGCATTAAAGCATTGGAGTGGTGGGGGGAGGGGGAGGAGTAATACAGTAAAATTTTGCTTTGGCATACTTCTTTCATTAGTGCTAAATATGAGCTAATTTTTACAATGCTAATACTGCTTATACATTACATTTACCTTGGTGATTAGACGCCTATTCAATAGCTAACGTTGTATTGTTATGTTTTAGCTTGTGACGACGACACATACGGTGCGATGTGTGGCGATAACTGCAGTTTGAATTGCATGGCGTCGTACAACAATGAAACGACGGTCTGTCACCATATAAATGGAAGTTGTCTTCATGGTTGTATCAATGGATTTGAAGGCTTTCTGTGCCGTCAAGGTAAATTGTATTGTTGCAAGACTTATTTAATTTCTTTCATTGCGACTTAAAACCTCAAAGACAACGGGGTATATTAATTAGCTCAAGGGTCATAATCACGATGAAAGAATGTTACAGATACATCGTATTGCTGTTACACTATGAGCTAATGTTTAGGGGTAAACGTATTTAGACTTATGTGTGACGTAGATAGTATATTGAACAAAAAATTGCATGCTGCCAAAGAGACTCTGAAAATGCCGGCCCTCATTTTGAGATCAGAGTGCCTTAAAAGTCATAACAACTTGAGAACAGAATGTAATTTAATAAAATGTTAAAGGGCTTCACGGGGCGAATTCTCTCCCCTCCCCCTCTATTAACAGCACAGTAGAAAATCACTTTTTGTCTTCATATTTTTTTATTTAAAAACGCAAGAGATGGTTCTAATCATTTCTCAATAAAATATGTTACTGTAGCTGCATACGATTGTAGGAAGAATATATAAAATTCAGAAACAAATTATCAAATAAATCAAATAAATAAAATATTAATACAAAATCCGTTTTATTTTATAATATGGTTAATTTTTTGCTTAACAGCGATCGTTACACCAGAAGCCAGTCTTCCAGTAGGTGTCATTGTTGGAATCATTATTGCCATATTGGTCATCACAGCTTTGATTGTGATTGGAGTCTTTCTCTGGAAGTAACTATTCAATAATTTCTAATCTTAAGAATATAGGCCTAGTGTAAATTAGTAGACTATTGAATATTATTTGCCCTTAAGGCCATCGGGAAAGAAGGAGCGTAGATTCCATCTGTATTTTTATATCTACTGTATAGTTACGGTCTAAGTGGATGTAAACAAAGCCCCTTACATCTCCACAACTAAAGTCATGTATCAATTTAAAACCTGTGGACTTATGGGACTTTTAACCAGGATCTGGGGGAAATTCGTTTGGTTTCTTCAATGACTGAACCCGGTACTTTTCAATCATTAGTAGAGTGTTCAACGCAGGTCGATCGCCCGTAAAACTAATTGAAAACTATTTTAAAGAAGACAAGCCTATGTTAAGCAAAATCCATTATTTGAATACATTCTTTATAAACATGTACAAAAACCCTTTGCTTTTTTACTATTTGTGATATGTTGATTGAATTCGTGTTATTCTTACACTGGCAATTGATTAATATGTGTTTATCGGGCTGAAAGATAAATAGCTGTACCAGTTATCTATCTATCTAGCTATCTTTACTTGTCCAGCTGTCTATCTATCTATTTATCTATGTAGCTTTACTTGTCTATCTGTCTGTCTATCTATCTATCTATCTATCTATCTATCTATCTATCTATCTATCTATCTATCTATATATATATATATATATATATATATATATAGATATATATAGATAGATATAGATATATATAGATAGATATATGCATTGCAGATTTCTTTATTTATCTGTAAGTGAGTAGAAATGTTTTTGAAAATATTTCAACTTGATTTTTGTTAAGGCGAAGACCTTCCACTAGACTGAAATCAACCAGAAATGACAGTCAAAGGTTAACAAACATTCAACAGACTGAGTCAAGTCTTCATAACAAAAGTTTGACAGGTGCAGTACACATGTAAATGTAAACCTTTTTCTTCACTGTTTGTAACTATCTCATCGACATCTGAAGATTTGTTTAGGATGAATGGGTTCGAAGTCAACTGTAAGCATTGTACTTTCTCTAATAGTCATTTAGGCTTATATAAATTTGATGCATCATTGATTTACGATCACTGTTCCCTACATGCATCATTGCGTAAAGTGAAAGTTTTTTTTTTTTTACAATCACTATTAGAACGGATATTATTTTCATTTTCTAAAGGCACAAATTAAAATTAAATGTTATGTTTAGGGTTTTGTAAATGAACAACTTTGTATTCATGTTCTATTTGTTTTAATTACATTTTTGTTAGTTTGCAAGCCTTTTTTTATATTGTAAACAATAGATATTACAAACAAAAAGAAAATGAATTCTTAGCTACTATAAATGATTTTTAAAAAAATGTTCTTATTTGATTTTAAATATCATAACGGAAGAAAAGCAAAAAAAAATACTTTAAATTTAGGGTTCATTGTATTCATTATTGCAATATATTTTCAACAGCTTTTAGTGTACAACAATGAAAAGTACGTGTGTAGTATATATATATATGTGTGTGTATGTGTGTGTGTGTGTGTGTCATTTATGATTATTAACGAATCATACATCATTATTCTTATTAAATACATGTAAGTTATTAATGCATCACGGTTGAATTTCGTTTGTCATTTCCATGCGTCAGTCTCAACTAACAACTCCAATGACGAGGAGGACTATGTCCCAGATATCATCTACTACAATACGTTATCAGATCTGTCGGTGAATATGTCCATGTCGGTCCAAGAACTAAACACCTTCATGTTATCACATGATAAAGATTTCTTTGATGAACAGTTCAAGGTGATAATCCGAATTCCTTTTTTTTTATATGAACAATAGAATAAATAAATAAATGTATAACTGAATTGTAAATAACAAATAGAAATGTTTATCTCCATCCAGAAAATCCCTCAAGCTAAAGATGTGTCCATGGAAGTTGCCTTGATGGATGAAAACAAATCTAAAAATAGATACAGAAACATAAGCCCATGTAAGGTTTTCAATTATTTTTAACACGCAATTTTATAGTTGAAATAAGTTAGAATTGTTACAAACTTATCCAGTTAACAGCTGATAAATATATATATGGTCGATTGTTAGATATACATGTGTACTAATTTTAGACCTTTTCTAAGTCATAAATATAAAATCAGTGTAATACTATTGTTAGACTTTTAAACGTTTTGTACTGGATTAACTGCTGTCGAAAACGTTAAGAGCCAGCATAGTTTAAAAATACTACTGAGTATGTGAAGTAGCGGTAAACTATACATATATATATATGTATATCTGTATGTATATCTACATGTATATCTATTATATGTATATCTGTATGTATATATGTATTGTCAGGGATGCTAATGGTTGGTTTCACGTATCTCGATGGTTGTTCTTTTCTTTTAATCTTCTTTATATTTAATTACTTTCTTTCCTTTTCTTTCTTTACACACCACTAATGCAAATTCACAAACTCCGTTTTATTAATTAAAATCACTTTATTGAATGATTTAAAGCACTTATATCCAAGAGTGAACATCAAATATTAAATCAATTCTACACAATAAATTACTACATCAATTGTCGTTCCGTCAATACAATACTACTGTTCCTACTCATTCCTTCGTTTCTTCTTAATTCACTCCCTTCTTCAAACTTAACAAAACCTACACTGCCCTACTCTACACTACACTACTCTTTCTGTCGTGACCTCTATATCTTCGCGTCCCTACAACTGACCAACGCTGTCCCTTTTCGCCCCGCCTTCTCTTCCCACCTGTCTAATTACGTAACACCTAACTCTACACGCTGCTGCTATTAATCATCAGTCCTGACCTATTTTCACTGTCCGTGCAATTCGTTTGTCTACTTAATTATCTATCTATCACTCAATCTATCTGTCTATCTATCTAACAATATGACTGTCTATCTATCTATGTCTATCTATCTATTTTCACTGTCCTTACATGTATGTATATCTATATGTATATCTATATGTATATCTATATGTATATCTATATGTATATCTATATGTATATCTGTATGTATATCTATATGTATTTCTGTATGTATATCTGTATGTATTATGTATGTTTATCTATACGTATATCTGTATGTATATCTGTATGTATATATGTATGTATATCTGTATATATATATATATATATATATATATATATATATATATATATATATATATATGTATATCTGTATGTATATCTGTATGTATATCTGTATTTATATATGTATGTATATCTGTATGTATATCTGTATGTATATCTGTATTTATATATGTATGTATATCTGTATGTATATCTGTATTTATATATGTATTTATATATGTATGTATATCTGTATGTATATCTGTATGTATATCTGTATTTATATATGTATGTATATCTGTATGTATATCTGCATGTATATCTGTATGTATATCTGTATGTATATCTGTATGTATATCTGTATGTATATCTGTATATATATATATATCTGTATGTATATCTGTATGTATATCTATATGTATATCTGTATGTATATCTGTATGTATATCTGTATGTATATCTGTATGTATATCTGTATGTATATCTGTATATATATATATATATATATATATATATCTGTATGTATATCTGTATGTATATCTATATGTATATCTGTATGTATATCTGTATGTATATCTGTATATATTGATTATATGGGCAGCGATATACTATAAGAAAAAAATTCTGACACAGACATATGCATACTTAGGCCCTAGGCCCAATTAACTCACGTCAGATTTATTGAGTCGCCGACCTACGCTTCTGTTAGCTTACCACATCAATGACATTGACATTTAATTTTAGTTCACCTGCTGTGTCAAATGTAAGTACCTACTACGACGAGCGGTTCAAAAGGTTTGCTCACACACCTGGTCTAGATCAAAATCGCTCGTGCGTCCTTTAGTGTTACTTATTGTGGCTCCTGATCAGCCTTTTTGCTTGAAAATTTTACGGCAGGGGCCAGGAATTCAACAGCAGGGGCCAGGAAATAGCAGGGGGCCCAGGACATACATTTTACTAAGTAGAGCAAACAAGCAGAGGGGGCCAAACAAAATGCCCCCTGCCCCCCTGCACGCTACGGGCCTGCTCCTGATGAATGATTGTTTCATTTTTTATTGTTTAAATACTTCTATTTTTTCAAAATCTAGATAGATAGAATACGATGTAATTATTAGTTTTACCATTCCATCTATATTACACTAACTTGGCCAATCCTTGGCAATTTTAGTTTTCAAATTCTGAAATAATGAGATGCTTATTACTTGATCATTAAAATCAATGATATTATTTTGTTTCAATTTCTATCTTTACGTCCCCACCATAGCCGGAATCTGCTCTTGCTATGAAGGTACATTAATTATGAGTATAGACTAGCTTTGATTTAATCACGTAATCTGCAGTATGTCCATCGGGTAGACGAGAAATCCCCAGCGAGTTATCAAACTAGAGCTATGTGACGTCTCAATAAATAGCACAAACATTATTGATCGATACTACATTATAATTTCATTGGTTCTTATTTCACCAGATGACCATTCACGGGTACATTTATTGGTCAACACCGGTAAAAAGGAAGGAGATTATATTAATGCATCATACGTACAGGTAGATATTTATATTTTATATTTTATACTCTCAATTACAAATAAAGTTAATTGTGAATAGCGAAATCACAGGTGGTCTTAAGTACATCTACGTAAAGGCAGTCAAGTATTATAGATAAATTTTCAGTTTATTGCAATGTTTTCATAATAGATCAAATTATTGGCTCATTTATAGAGAACGTATATAAACTTTAGGGGTCAGACGTATACTCTAATACTGTAGTTACGGCATTTATATCGGCATTTGGTGCTAGAGAAGGTATCAGCAATACTTTTCTTTCTCTAACGAGTTAAATAATCCAGGGAATTGAGTCAGTTATATTTCAACTTAGCTATCTAGCATTATACCGCACTGCCATATCTTCCCTGTAGTGTATTTATAGTAAGCCTAATTAAATCTTGAGTGTTTTTAAAAAAGGTAAGACTTATTGTTCTCATCCAGGATCATACCGGTAAAGCAAAATTTATCGCTGCTCAAGGTAATAAATATTTTAATAAATTTCGAAAGTTGTATAATTATTTATCATTAATGCATGGTTAATCCAAAAAAAAAAACACGAATAAAATTGAAATAAAGCAACGAGTTGGCCAACAATAACTAAACTATTATTGCCATCTCAGGCGTTTTTATTTAAGCTATTTAGATGCATTAATATATATATATATATATATATATATATATATATATATATACATTATTTATGGAATTGAATATAATTATGTTTGTTGGTCTTATTTGTTATTTCATTAGGTCCAAATAGTCTGGTCGTCAACGACTTTGTTCGAATGTTGTGGGAGCAAAACGTTGAAACTGTCGTCATGTTGGCCAACTTTGTTGAAGAAGGAAAGGTTGGTTCATTACCTGTCACCTCTGTAATCACTGAATCAAATAAAGTGGTGGTTTTCATAAATCTCACTGTTTTTGTTGCATTTTTGGTAAAGTTCATTCGATTTATATGGATTGCAACATTTTCTTTAAACTTTTCACAGGTTAAATGTGACAGATATTGGCCAGAGAGCGGAAAGACAAGTTTTGGTGAAATAAAGGTGAAACTTAAAAATACCCAAACATTTGCTGATTATTGCATTCGAAGAATAGAGCTTTCTAAAGTAAGTAAAAAGTAGCTAATGAATTAACTTAATAGATGATTATATCTTTTTTATATAATAGATTACACATTATAGCTCGTTGTATATTTACATTATATCTTTAATTTTCAACATAACAAGTAAAATTTTTAATACCGAGCATCTATTGAAAGACTCTGTAACCTTTGATCTGGCTTCCAAGGATCTATTAATAAATGTATGAAAATATAAAGCATATGATGTTACATGTTGAGTCCATTAAAAAAGTAAAAGACCCAAAACAAATTGGGCCCAAAAGGGAAAAAAAATAATATTAAAATTGAAGTTAATATAATATATTTTTTTTTAAACAAAAAAGCTTCAAGCTGAAATAATTGTGTTTTAGTGTAAAGAATTTAACTTCACCGTTTTAAACTCTTAATTCACAGTCCAACGAAGAAATCCGTATGTTCACACATTTTCATTTCACGTCCTGGCCTGACCAAGGTGTGCCTGCTGCTCCCTGGGCATTGGTCGACTTCCAACAACGAGTATTTGCTACGTCAACCGATCATTATACCGTAGTACATTGTAGGTGAGTTAAATGTTCACTCAAAATAAGTGCCGAGGATTGTAATTTGAGTTTATAGCGATTTGATTGTGATCTGGATCAAAAAGTTTCGATTTTGAGTATCAACGATTATTCTCACCTATGTACCTCCATAAGAATTGTAGTCAATGTAGGAGTACACAACAAAAGCTGTCAAAAAGAGGTAGTTATAAAGTTCCCGTAGCTCTAATGGCCATCTTGTCAGTTGAAGTGTAGAATTCATTGTTCTGTAACTTCGACGTGTAAAGGGATTACGTGGTTAGCACAACACCCAGCCTCCTTTACTTCCCCAACTTAATAGTCAGATACCCATTTAAGGCTGGGTGGACTTGTTGGACTTTTAACTACTTTCACAATGACCGAACCTTGGACTCTCAGGTCTACAGTCTCGAACGCTCTATTATATAAACATAAACTTAAAGTTCTGACTTTATTATGGTACCGATGTTATTTATCATTCAAAAAAAGGATACATAAATGTTTGTCAAATCATTGGATTGGATCTGCTAATTGCATTTTATGTCTTAATCTATTTTGAATTTACACCTATATATGTATATTGATCAATGAAATTTAAAGTCTATGAACTTTTCTACCCTAACCCTTCAAAAAGTGCTGGTGTTGGCCGAACAGGAACATTTATTGCACTACACAATGTGATCAATCAAGCTAGAGAGACTGGGAAAGTGGATTTTTATAACACTTTGGTGAAATTAAGACGAGACAGGATTTTTATGGTTCAAACTGCGGTAATACTGAAGTTTTATTATATTTTGTTTCGTTAAATAATTTCACCTGTGCATTTTTTACTTACAAATTCTAAACACCCTTGTCAGTCATGTCACACCACTGCCATGTACCAAGGGACATAATTTAAGTGGTATGAAGAGTTATGTGGACTTGAAGCTGTGCATGTAAATATTGAGCAAGAGGTCAAGTGAGGTCACGTCGAGGAAGTGTTTTACGCATTGTGAACTTGGCCCAAATAAATATTTCCATATATATATTTATAGGTGCATCAGAATAATAAAAAAATTTTTATAGGAAAAGCGAAATAAATACATCGGCTTCCTTAGTTATTCCATTCATTTTTTTCGCTTTAATAAACAAAAAACAGGTGTTAATTACATCAGTTACATGTATTGAAACTGAGAAATTTAATGTTAAACACACTGTTGTGTGCATGTAACAGAGTAAAAAAAAATAATATAACAACTCAATTATCATAAATTGATGTTATGTAAACATTGCAAACTCGCAAGGGAGAGGTATTCACATAGTGATATTTTGAAATTACATTTTTCAATACACTAAATTACACTGGTTCATAAAATAAACAGACTAGTCAATAAATGTGTTCTCCAACTTTCTGTACGGTAGTCTACCAAGCCATCTTCGTGTTTATAATTATTCTTAAAATATTTCTGCATGATCACAAAGATTAATGACGTCATATTTTCAGGACCAGTACGAGTTCCTCCATAAAGCTGCCCTAGCCGCCATTGCTTGTTCTGGTACAACTGTAACGGTCGGCGATATTTCAGACAGAGTTAACGATCTGGAAGCGAAAGAAATTTCAGGTTTAACAAAGATGAAAAAAGAACTACAGGTAATTATTTATACTTAAAAAAATAACCCAGATCTGAGAAACTGGGTTTTTGTGGGTTAGCATCGAAATTTTCAAAAAAAAGTCTCTATTCAAATTATAGCATTTTTTTTTAAAATTTAACCTTTATTTGTATCTTATAAAAGAGACCATACAATATTTGGTACGTGTTCCATTCACTGTTGAGAAATGATTTATATAGACATTCTCTTCGTACGAACATTATTTTGAATTAATCGTAAAATGAGTTTGAACGTCATAAGAATCGAATGTGTTATCTGCGATGTTATTGGTAGTCTAAGCACTACTTAAATTGATGAAACATTTTCATAAACAGTCGTTATTAATAACATTAAAAAATCATTTCCTTTCATTAAGTTGTTACTGTTTTGTTTTTTTGTTATATTTTGTTTGTTTGTTTCAACAGATGGTCAACACTGTGTGTAAAGTCATCAGAAGATCAGACGATTCTGTAAACAAACCAGACAAGGGAGTGCAAGAGAAAATCTACCAGAATACCCCAGACCTGCAGACAGAAAGCAAAAACAGATTTTCAAATATCATTCCAAGTAATATTAACAATAAAGAAGTGTTTATTTTCTTAATTAAACACTGGCATTTTCATTTTAAAGGGGAAAAAAAAGTAAATTTTGATTTTATTTAATGGGCATCGTTAATTAAGATAGGGTGTACATGGAAAATAAACTTTCAAAATGCATGTCACAGAGGAAAAAAATGTCCAGACATTATAATTGGTATTAATCTAATGACAGACATATGGACAGAATGATAGAGAAATAGACTTAAAATCAGATAGATAGATAGATAGATAGATAGATAGGCAGACAGACAGACAGACAGACAGACACACAGACAGACAGACAGACAGACTGACTGACTGACTGACTGACTGACTGACTGACTGACTGACTGACTGACTGACTGACTGAAGGAAAGAAAACATTTCCTTAATATTTTGCTTTCTTGTCGTTTCTTCCAATTTCAATTCCTTTAAAATCCTAGGAAGATTTGACAGACCTTACCTGGCGTGTGACTTGAAGACAAATGGAGACTACATCAACGCAGTCTTTCTCCCTGTAAGTGTCAAATAACCATTCAAAGAACTAGTACATGTGCTACCACTAACAAAAGTTGACAGCCTCATTTCAGTTTTTATATAGTCCATATACTTAAAATAAATGTATCAAAATTTAATGAACAAAAGTAAATAATTAATATTATAAGTCGATTCCAGCTAGCAGAATAAAATGTAGAGCTGCATTTGGCTTTAAGTGGCATGAGGCAATAGGAGCCATGGGCTGTAGAAGCCATGACTTTGTATAAGCCATCAGACTGTATGAGCCACAAGGCTTTAGGAGCCATGTGGCATTAGGAGCCATGATATTGTAGGAGCCTTAGGTTGTAGGAGCCATAAGGCTGTAGGAGCCATGAGATTGTAGAAGCCATGTGGCTGTAGGAGCCATGCCACTTTATGAGCCATGAGACTGTAGGTGCCATGTGGCTTTAGGAGCCATGAGACAAAGGAGCCATGAGACAAAGGAGCCATAAGGCTGTAGAAGCCATGTGACTGTAGGAGCCATGACGCTGTAGGAGCCATGTGGCTTTAGAAGACATGAGACTGTAGAAGCCATGAGGCTGTAGATCCATGTGGCTGTATGAGTCATGACGCTGTAGAAGTCATGAGACTGTAGGAGCCATGAGGCTGTAGAAGCCACGAGACTGTAGGAACCATGAAGCTGTAGGAGTCATGAGACTGTAAGAGCCTTATGACATTAGGATCCATGAGACAGTAGGATCCATGTGGATGTAGGAACCATGAGACTGTAGGGGACATGAGGCTGTAGGAGCCATGTGGCTGTATGAGCCATGAGGCTGTAGTAGCTATGTGGCTGTAGGAACCATGACGCTGTATGACGATGTAGCTTTAGGAGCCATGTGGCTGTAGGAGCCATGTGGCTGTAGGAGCCATAAGACGGTAGTAGCCATGTGGCTGTATAAGCCATGTGGTTTTAGGAGCCATGAGGCTTTAAGAGCCATGACGCTGTATGAGCCATGAGACTGTTTAAGCCAGTTAATTTCAAGTGCCATGTAGATATCAGTACCATGGCTGGGGTTACAAGTTCCACGTGGCTCTTAGAACAATGGGGCTGTAAGAAGCATGTGGCTCTTAGTACAATGGGGCTGTCAGTATCAAGTGGGTGTAAGTAGGCCACTATTATCCTGCATATTCGAACTAATCTGGTGAAGCATAGTATATACATAATTAAGACGATTAAACCCACCTCTTCCATCTAGTATTTAAACGAGAAAATACATCATTATAATTTAGCGGACACGGCAGAGACGAATACATTTAACATAATTGGCTCATTTCTCTATACAGGGTTTTCATAGAAGAGATTCAACTCTCTTGACTCAACTTCCAATGCCGTCCACTGTGACAGATTTCTGGAGACTAGTCACACAGTATAAAATCTCAGTCATAGTGGCTTTTGAAGTGGAAATGATGGCTACAGATCATGTAATGTTAACGATAACCTAATTTGTTTTTGTTTTTTTTCTATAATGACTCCAATACATTATTGTGTAGTAATATTTTTGCTTGACATATTAGCATTTTTAATGTTAAATACCTTTTCTTGTATAAATCAAAATGCTATTACGTCCACACAAAAAATACATAAAAACAACTAGATTGTCAGATATCTTTTAATTATGATATTATTTGTTTAAATTTTCTTGTGTAGACTATAGCCATGTATGTGCCAACAAGTAAAGACATTTCCCTATGCAGTGATTACTTTGAGGTGAAAAGTGAGTCAATACGTCAAGATCAGTTGTGGGAGGAACAGACTCTGAAAGTACGAAGTGAAAAGTCAGTAAGTACTTTAGTTAGAAAATCTACACATATTCCTTAAGAAATGCTTCAGGGCCCTACACATATACCTTAAGAAATACCTCGTGGCCCTACACATATACCATAAGAAATACGTCAGGGCCCTTAATATATACATTAAGAAATACCTCGTGGCCCTACACATATACTTTAAGAAATACTTCAGTGCCCTTAACATATACCTTAAGAAATACCTCGTGGCCCTACACATATACTTTAAAAATACTTCAGGGCCCTACACATATACTTTAAAAATACTTCAGGGCCCTACATAGAGACTTAAAGTAATACTTCGGGGCCCTACACAAATACCTTAAGAAATACTTCGGGGCCCTACACATATACTTTAAGTAATACTTCAGGGCTACACATATACCTTAAGAAATACTTCAGGGCCCTACACATATACTTTAAGAAATACTTCAGGGCCCTACACATAGTCATCAAAAAAGTTAAGATATCTGTCATGGCCCTAGACAAAAGTAACTTTCAGTTAAAAATAGAGTGTTAGAGTGTAAACACAAAAAGACTCTTTTTGGCCTCAGCAGGATGCATTGTTTCCCGATTAGGTAGTGATGGTAGTGATGGCAGTGATGGTAGTAATGGTAGTGATGGCAGTGATGGCAGTGATGGTAGTGATAGCAGTGATGGTAGTGATTGTAGCGATGGCAGTGATAGTAGTGATGGCAGTGATGGTAGTGATGGTAGTGATGGTTGTGATGGTAATGATGGTAGTGATGGTAGTGATGGTAGTGATTTACTAGCACAAACGTTGACTTTTTTCGTAGATCTCAAAAGATATCAATCCAGCCCTATGTATAGCAATTATATATAACACGCAATGTACAGAGATCAGTAAAGAGTAATCGCAATAGTATTGTTGTGGAATACTTAAAATATCTTTAACTAAATCTATATTAGGTAATATATTAATGTTTTATCTCACAAATGTATTTTTTATGTATTTATTTAGAAATCTCAAAATCAACCTGTCGTCCATTTAAAGTGTAAATTCACTGATCTGGATGCTACAAAACTGTTATGGTTGTTAAAGAAGATAAGATCACTTCACGCACATGCTGATGGGAAAACTTTGTATATGTGCCGGTATGTGGGATATGCAGGGCCGGATTTACAGATAGGCCGAATAGGCCGTGGCCTAGGGCTCCGCGAAATGAAATGCTCCAAAATGTTTAGTAGTATACACAAATTTAAAAAAAAAACTTAGCAATATTTTTTTTTATTTTTCTAAATTGAGCCTAAATGTTTTGTTTGCCTAGGGTCCCTAAAATTGTAAGTCCGGCTCTGGGTATATGTCATAGAATGAATTGATTAAGGAACACTGTTTAAACATATATTTAACAAGTTCATATTTTTTATCAATAAAATGAAGTTTAATACTTAACGTTTTATTTCTGTATTAAGAGTGTGATGTAAGCAATGAATTAACCAAACAAGCTATAAATGAAGTAATATTTTTTTCGCACTTTCCAGAAACGGTGCTACCTACAGTGGATTGTGCAGTGTTCTGGTCAGTTTGCTAGATAAACTGGACAGTGACTCGAGAGTATCAGTTCCACTCGTTGTTGGCGCAGTCAAAACCATCAGACCAGAAGTCGTGCCCAACATGGTACACTTTCATTTTCTATGTACATTAATTCGAAGTTAAACCCAATCACGTCTTCATTGCTTAGCATAAAGTAATTAATGTTTTGAATTTAGTTTATTTTCCTTTCAAAGATACCGGTAATTAAACAAAAATGAAACATATACATTGCAGAGGTGATGAGCCCCATCAGGTCTATAAGTCCACATAAAGGACGTATGAAAGCGCAACATATATATGTCTGTTGATGACACCATTCGTTCACCCCCCCCCCCCCAAAAAAAAATCCGTTAAGGGTAAAATCAACATCAAATCTCAAATCAACAGTAATCTATCATTATTACTCCCCTCACTGCCAATAAAGAGAATAAGATACATTAATTAAGAGTGTTGTAGTAACTTTATATTATACAGAATGACACACAGGAAAGGTGGGTTCAATATAACTAGACTAGTACTTTTATTTATTACTACAAAGTCACTTAACATTAAATCTGCAACTACAAAGCTAAATTAATACATCTACCAAGGAAAAAATCACTCCCGGCCACAAGCGAGTCGAACGTGTACTCCCCAGGTCACGAACTCCTTGTTCTCCAAGCAAAAATCAACTACACATGTCCTGTCCACACCAGAGGTGTGCGGATCTTGAAATTTAGCGTCCGCGTTCGTCCGCGGATTTCTATCAATGATCCGCGTCCGCGTCCGCAGAATCTTACAACATTGGTCTGCGGACCAGTCCGCGCGTCCGCATAGCTGAAATTTAGCTGTTTAAATGACTTGAAATTTTTTATGGTAACGCTAAAGAAGATCCGCGTCAGTCCGCGAGTCCGCAACTTAACCATACAAAACGTCCGCTGTCAGTCCGCGGATTCGGAAAAGTCTGCGGATCTGCGTCCGCAAGCGGACGCGTCCGCTGTCCGCTCATCTCTGGTCCACACCTACCAAAAAATCAGGTCACGTCACAGGTCTCCACGCAACGTCCTCATCTTTTGTTTTTACACACCTGTCCAGGTGACGAATGGTGCAGCGCCGTGTGTTTAATTAAGAGGGTCACAACAGTATGTACTATATTTAATCTCAATTCCCGGTGGTCGTGCGGTGTAGAGCGCTCGGCTGTCTACCGGATGGTCCCGGGTTCGAATCTGAGTGAGAACCTTAGGATTTTTCCATGTCCTGGTGGGTACCTAACTTGAAGCGAGGGGAGCAAAGGCGACTGGGTTTTGTGCAAACCACACAAACCCTTTATATGCCGAGGTTTCTTAAACAGATGAATTCTACACTTCATCTGCCCCGATGAGCCCTTTACTTGTCAAGACTATAGCCAAGACTTTACTTTACTTTTATTACTGTTAATCTACAATGTGCATTAACAATTGTGGTTATAATTTTCTTTTTTATCGTTTTTTGTTAATTTTTATTTATTTTTTGTTTACAACAAATATTATATTAAACTAAACCAACTGTTTGTGGTCCTTATGCTGTACAAATTATTATTATGATGATACTTCGTTTCTTATCTATAGGACCAATACAGACTAGTTTATGACGTACTAAACAGATATTGTGATTCAGCCTCACCCTACACTAACCTGAAAAAAACCTACACCACCAGCTCAGTACCAATGACTAAGACCAATAACCTGACATATGATGTCACGTCAGATGTCAGTATCAATATCTACAACAATGTCTGACAGCATTCATCATAATAACACGTCATATGGATACATATACCTGACCTTATATATATACTGGTTTAATAAGTGAGGAACACTTTAGCTAGAGAGATCATAAAAAATATAAAGTTGTATAAGTTGTTATTTATGATAGAATAGTTAGCAAAATCTACTCAATATGTGTATAATATAGTTTTCTAAATTATATTGAAATATTGTGCTTTATGTGAGTCAATTTAATACATTGTGTATACTATTTATACGAAACATTTTTATTTTTATATCTATTTCAGTCCTTTCAGTCATAACCAACTAATTTATAAAGGACTCGAAAAACAAGTTTATTTTTTCTTTTGATTTTATTTCATGTAATTTATTGGTCTCGTTTGTAAATAATTTTATGTTTTACCTTTAAACAGGGTATTAGTCATTGTGATACTTGATTGTTTTGTTATTGTTGCTTAATTGGTTAATTGCTTTTGTAAATACTCATATCATTTTTTATTTTAATAATCTACAAGGACATATTACACATATGTGAAAGCAACCTTATAAATGTCCTTACATCTTACATTATGTAATTAATTACAGTTTTTGATTTAGACGACTTTCTCAATTTGTTTGTCTCACATTTATTGAATATTTTGATAAAGAACTGTATTTATTATTAAATATTATATAAAAACATTTATTCAGAGTGCATCTTCTAATATTTTATTAATTATTATAATTATAATTCATGTTCGGCAAACTGGTCATGCTTGCTTTAAAATGTAATTATACGGGAAATTTTAGGCATATACTCTTTATCTTTAAAGCATCTGATAACTCTAAATAGATAAAGTTTCTAAAATAGAACATCACCTTTATGGAACACAGTTTTTTGTAATCAATGTAACGTAACTCTTAACATTACCAACATTACCGTAAGATTTTAACCAAACTCTATTGAGGAGGAAGTTTAAAAGTGGTAGTATCCGACTGAAATCCTAGAAGACGGGGGGGGGGGGGGAGGAGGTTGATTTAGGACGAAAATAGTCGGGGAGCCTTTCCCCACTCTCATTATAATGGTGTCTGAAACGGTCCAAGAGAACTGACTGAATTGCACGCTAAACTGGTGGGAGAAGATCAAACTCATTTAAGTTTATCTCATACCTCTCAATTGAAAAAAAAGTATTTTCAAAAGTAATTTCATGAGATATAAAAACCGTTTAAAAAATTCTTGACTACGTAATTATTTTAATTCACAAGAAAATGTTCACAGCGCTGAATCTCAAGTACGATAACAATTGACTTTATCTGTTGGATTCCGATTTTAGCAACAAAGTATCGATTCTTTCGAATCTAGATTCAGATTTCGATGAATCATCCCATTACTTCTTTACAATATTCAAATTCCATTTCAATTCCACCTTTGTCGAACTGATCTCAAATTACGAACTGAATGTACCTACCTAAAATCAAAAAATGATGTCAATCAATGTCAGCCTTAAACACCGAGGCACTCTGACCTGACCTTTCACCCCTTCTGCAAAGTTATTTTAGCCCTGGGCCCTAAATGTTTTCATTCTTCACTTCCTTAATGTGGGCCTGAAACTATTAACAGTAAAGTATAAACCAGGTGAGGGAGAGAGCATAGTACAGTAAGTACACTGATCTACCATGGTGGTCCGAAGTACACTGGTCTACCATGGTGGTCCAAAGTACACTGGTCTACCATGGTGGTCCAAAGTACACTGGTCTACAATGGTGGTCCAAAGTACACTGGACTACCATGGTGGTCCAAAGTACACTGGTCTACCATGGTGGTCCAAAGTACACTGGTCTACCATGGTGGTCCAAAGTAAACCGGTCTAACATAGAGTTCTAAAATACACTGGTCTACCATGGTGGTCCAGAGTACAGTGGTCTACCATGATGGTCCAAAGTTCAGTGGTCTAACATAGTGGTCCAAAGTACACTGGTCTACCATGGTGGTCCAAAGTATACTGGTCTACCTTAGGGTGTATAGTACACTGCTTTTCTATGGAGGCTATTGTTCACAAGTCTAATACGAGATGGGACAAGATGGTTTTCAGAATAAATGTTATCCCGTAATACCAAGCATGAAACATATATGTTATTTGAATACTTCTTTACTAGCCATTATTTTACAGTACGTTCAATAACTGAATTGAAAGTATGAGGTCAAACGACCATCTAGCTCAAGGAGGAAGTAAAATATTTTGTAAGCAAATAGTCTTGATATAGTTAGCTTGATAAATGTATACACTTCGTGAATTTAAACAATAAATATCGAAGATACATTTTAACACTTTAGTTTAATATTTTCGCTTTCAATAGATTATTTAGATTTTAAAAAATAAATAAAGGAAACTGATTAAGTGCTTTGAAATTAATACATTGTCTTAAAACTTTATCGTGTGGTTTGAGACACAACGTTATTTTGTGGTTTGAGACATGATGTCATCTTTTGAGATCAAACATCAAGTCATTTTGTGGTTTGAGACAATTTCATCTTGTGGATTGAGAAATAACGTCATCTTGTGATTTGAGACATATTGTCAAATTATGATATCAAACATACCGTCATTCAGTGATATGAAACAATTTTTTTATGTATCGATTTAGTCAATTCTTAGATGATTTTTATTTACAGTTGGTATAAAGATGGAGCCAGATATTTTAAAATGTCATTCTACTTTAGCGCTGATGTCATTTATTTAAAAATCCCCCCCCGCTCATTTTTCTATTAATAAATCTGATGCTTTTTCCAAAGAAATTTGTTCGAATTCGATGCTGCACATATAATCATACCTAGAAAGTTTTTTTTATTTTTTTTTATTTTTACATTTCTACACTATTAGGAAAGCTTATCTCATAGCGAACTGCTTAGTTGATATATCTGGAGCGTGTCAATTATGTGGATGATGCGCTTGACTGAAAAAAGAAATAAACTCTTTCACAAAATGCAATAATTCTCAATCAACTATTTCACGGTAATCTTTCTAATAAACTAATAATAGCACATCACAGTGTAAACACAGTTAAACAAATATCCATCTAAATATCTTAATGAACGTATCTTACGTCATTTATAGGATAGTTGCAAATATCAAATCTGTTGACACTAATTAATATTATGGCAGGTTTTCGCTTAAGGCAAAATATTGTCTTGGTACTGACCCATGACAATTCTTGGACATCACTGTGGTTGATAATGGTTGTCGAGTTGTAACATAATTGAACTGTGTATTAATGTAACGGTCATCATTTCAAGTTTGTTGAATGACTATATTTCCTTTTATTATTACAATAACAGGTGTTTTGTTAGTTTTTTCTCTAACACTTTTTTTTAAATATATGAAAGATTTAATTCAAAAACATTATTTAAACTAAAATGTTAATTCTTGGTTTGATTTTTATTATAATACATCGATATATTACAAATAAATAAACAGAAAACGTAGAGATAGATTATTTGTTTGTTTGATTGATTTATTGATTGATTGATCGATACGTTCATTGAAATGAGCGTATGCACTTATAGACCATAATTTTTTTGCGTTCCCAATTTGGGACGCGTGACGCGCCATTGCAGTCCCTGTTAAAGATGTGATAATAATTGTATAACATCAAAGTTGTCTAATACTATTTTCACATGAAAAGAAAAAAAAATCTTTAGAACCACTGATGGTATAAAAAGAATGGCTTTATGTCACAGTCGGTTTTCCTTACCTTTGTTTACGTTGGTTTAGTGTCGGCGGTATATTTAACACCACGATTATTTATCAAGTTTAATATCGCATACAACGGCAATGGAAAGTACAGAACTCAAGTTTTTGATATTTACCGTTTGCGTTTGGATACAAACTGGTGGTAAGTTACCTGATAGATTCAAAATAAAGTTTAATCATAATTGTGTTCCAGATAATTGATAAATTATTTACAGCACAATACTACAGTATACTAGGTGGTAAGAAAAATCCGTGAAAAGTGGTATACATTGTTATGTAAGCCTGTGTAGAAATAACATTTTCAATGTTTTTATAGTTCGATATAATCTATGTGTAAGGATAAAAGGGATAAACAATTTTATTTAACTATTCTGTAATTACTGCTAGGGTAGAATCATATTTAATGTCCTGATATAGAAGATACTTACTTTCCATGGAGACACACAGGTAGTCGAGGTAACGCTAGGAAATAGTTTCAGCATTATCAGATTACTGGCTGCCAATTATGCTTACTTTTGTATAGTAAATCTTTTGCCGGGCTGTACGAAAGTTGTCTTTAAGATGTCAGGATACATTTAGTCTATGTTGCGTTGTATAGTCAGCCTTACTACTTTATGATGTCATGATGCATTTGAATGGGATAAATATGAATTATATTTACTAATTGGTCTATGACTTGGTATTAGATTAAAGTGTATTAGATTTACGATCTGTTTAATATCTCTAGTTTACCAGGTTACAACTTTAATTATAAATATCCTGACCAAACACCTGAGATTGCAACATGTCGTCAAAAGGAATGTGTGTGAAGTCCCTGTAAGGATGAGATGAAATCTCTTAGATCCTATAAACCACTACTGGGACGGTTTTTATGGTGCCTTTCTTTCATCCACACCATAGCCGTTAGTGCAATGGCCATGGAGGCACCACGGGAGATATATCGGAAACTTGAGCCAAGACCTGAAAATATTACCTTGGTCCTCACCGGAGATCGAACCAGGCACCTTCAGGTCGACAGTCGAGCGAGTTACCGCACGACCATCCCTCCCTTTTAAAAGGAGTATCATGTCTCGAGCTCATGGTCACTTATCTCTGGTGCTAATGGTCACTTATTTCTGGTGCTAATGGTCACTTATTTCTGGTGCTAATGGTCACTTATTTCTGGTGCTAATGGTCACTTATTTCTGGTGCTAATGGTCACTTATTTCTGGTGCTAATGGTCACTTAATTCTGGTGCTAATGGTCACTTATTTCTGGTGCTAATGGTCACTTATTTCTGGTGCTAATGGTCACTTATTTCTGGTGCTAATGGTCACTTATTTCTGGTGCTAATGGTCACTTATCTCTGGTGCTAATGGTCACTTATCTATTACATATCATCTGTGACACAGGATTAAGGATTGAAGTTTTCCTCCCCGCGGGATTCCTGCTTAGTACAAATCCAACCCCACGGATTTCTCGCAAATTTACAACCAACCCCCACTGTTTACTCGTAAATAATAGTTCCGTTCCCGCGGGCAACCCGCAAAACCAGTCCCCGTGAAGCCACCTAATGGAGACTACAATATAAAAATACGTACATGTAGTGTTGTTTTCGTCGACGAAAACTAAAACTAAAACCTTCGTTAACGAAAATGTTGACTTTTCGTCAACGAGAACTAAAACTAAAGCTAAAATTAGCAGCAAGACTAAAACTAGACGAAAACTAAATCTGGTAGACAAAAGACTGAATAAAAACTGAAACTAAAACTCCCCAACGAAATAAAAACTAAAATCCCCATTTATCGTTCTTTTCCGGTACTGCGGTCTGCGGGGCGAACCATCTATTCTACGAAATTATTATGACCTATGACATATCTAATTTCTTTGATGATCGCGCATGCGCATCAACTGGGCGATAATATAAGCAGGATTGTTAACAATTCTATGAAATTGTATCGTCACTACCGATACCGATACTTCATGAAAATAGTATCGCCAATACCAATACAAATACTAAAGTAAAAATGTATTACCAAAATCGATACAATACCAATACTTTTGAGAACAACAAAATGTTTTTATTTAAAATATAATGAGTGAAGTTTCTCAAGTTTTTTTTAAAAAATGTAAAAGCAATAGAATACATTTTCAAAGCACAATTTTAATGCTAATCAACTCACCACTTGGCAGCACGTAAGAAGACCATCATTTCAAAATGATCATTGCTTAGCCTAGAACGTAATGTCATAAAACACGCCCACCAAATGAAACCAGTCGCTCAACTGCAGCACTAGCCGTAAGTCCAGTGAGCAGTTGCAGGTATAGTTTCTTAATGCTTGGGTAGACTTCTAATTACATCATTTTTGATGAATTATCTTCAAGATATCTGTCTACTTCAGAAGAACTGTTATTAAGCCATTCGTCCTGGTTAAAGCTAGTAGCTATATGAAACAAACAAAATCGCTCATCTGTGTCTGCGGCAATCGGCACGTATCTCGTTACTCCCTGTGACACTCGGTGGAATTCCACTTACCATTAAGTTTGCTAGTCTACAACACAGTCAAAAATTGAGTCATGGCATTGGCACATAAAACAATGTGATAGTGTGACTTATAATGTAACAATGGAGTGAATGGACTCAGTGTCAGTACACTGAGCTGTCATCTCTGTGACTACTATTATTATGCTTCGATCTGTTTCAACAATTGGTCATGAACAATGATGTTATTTGTCATTGGTTTTTACAAGACTAAAACTAAAAGTGAAACAAAAATGAATAAGACGAAAACTAAACTCTGGTGTTTTAGTTTTAGTCCGACGAAAACTAAAACGCAAACTAAAATTGGGCCTAAAACTAAAACTAGACTAAAACTAAAATGTTACAGAAAAAACGAAATAAAAACTGAAAGAAAAATAGGACGTCGGACTAAAACAACACTGCGTACATGGTGGTCTAAGGACACATCTCTCTAATTAATCGGGACATTTCTAATCATGTTTTCAGCCATGGCTTTAGTGGTCCGAGGAAAGAAAAAGTAAATATTTCTGTGGAAAAATTAGTGAATATTTATGTTATTTATTTGATAATCTAAATTATATTTTATTAAGTAACGGCAGTGTTTCAGAATTACAATCTTTAAAAAAATCTGTAAAAGAGCATATCATAACTTACCTGTGTCTTTAGCTTCATGTCCAGATGGATGGTTCGGATCGAACTGTCAGTACCTATGTCACTGTGGACAAGGAGACACCTGTGATTTCAATGGACATTGTTCAACAAGGTGTGAGGAGAGGTGGTTTGGTGCAGAGTGCCAATACCGTGAGTTATAAAGACCATAGCAAATAGATTATACAGAAAGCGCATCATCAATAATCTATTTTCGAAAACTGCTCTATGTGTGTATTATTGTAACGGGTTTCAAATTTAGGTGCTGCAAAATTAAAAGTAATCAGAAAATAACACAAATGTTTTCTTTTTTTTTTGTAATTAGTAGAGGACTTTTTAAATTGAGATGTGATTTTTGTATAATGTATAGACAGAAAGATAGATAGATTGATAGATAGATAGATAGATAGATAGATAGATAGATAGATAGATAGATTAGATAAACCGGTTATGTAGACAGATTAGATAGACAGATTAGGTAGAAAGATTAGATAGATGAGGTAGAAATATTAGACAGACCTATTAGGAAGAAAGATTAGATAGGCAGACTTAGCTTTACTTAGTATATACAAAGAAAAAAAAAACTATGTTTAATTCCAAGAGAACCTGATGTCAATGCCAATGGTAACACTGGACACGTGGCCGACACAAACAGACACAACATGGTTGGCCGATGAAGACGATTCCACGTGTAATGCTGACCTAAACCTACAGAGATTGGTTATAAGTTTCAGCGAAGTTACCCCATTATCTACGGCAGATACTATTTTTGATGAAACATCTACTTGCGAAAGAACAAAGTACGGTAACTCGGACATTCAGGGATTTCCCTTTTCTTGGATGAGAATTAAAGTTAATAACTCTTGTAAGTCTCTGTTTATTTGCTTTTATTATTTTTAATGAATAATAGAGTTATGTTAAATATAAAACAAGGTAAAAGTAAAAAAAAACAACACAGAAATATAACTGGAAGGGCTAAATCAGCGCCATTAATAGGTTTTGTGCCTCCTGAAACGAGCCAGATACAACTAGCAAGATCCACGATGCCTTTATATTACTTATCTACCACTGGCCTAAGACACGCTAATGACACTCGCCATAGACTCCCGAATGACACCAAGAACACGCAAATGATACTCGCCAGTGACTACCGAATGACACCAAGAACACGCAAATGATACTCGCCATAGACTCCCGAATGACACTCACCAAGAACACGCAAATGATACTCGCCAGTGACTACCGAATGACACCAAGAACACGCAAATGATACTCGCCATAGACTCCCGAATGACACTCACCAAGAACACGCAAATGATACTCGCCATAGACTCCCAAATGACACTCACCAAGAACACGCAAATGATACTCGCCATAGACTCCCGAATGACACTCACCAAGAACACGCAAATGATACTCGCCATAGACTTCCGAATGACACTCACCAAGAACACGCAAATGATACTCGCCATAGACTTCCGAATAACACTCACCAAGAACACGCAAATGATACTCGCCATATACTCCCGAATGACACTCACCAAGAACACGCAAATGATACTCGCCATAGACTCCCGAATGACACTCACCAAGAACACGCAAATGATACTCGCCATAGACTTCCGAATGACACTCACCAAGAACACGCAATGATACTCGCCATAGACTCCCAAATGACACTCACCAAGAACACGCAAATGATACTCGCCATAGACTCCCGAATGACACTCACCAAGAACACGCAAATGATACTCGCCATAGACTTCCGAATGACACTCACCAAGAACACGCAAATGATACTCGCCATAGACTCCCAAATGACACTCACCAAGAACACGCAAATGATACTCGCCATAGACTCTCAAATGACACTCACCAAGAACACGCAAATGATACTTGCCATAGACTCCCGTATGACACTTCACCAAGAACACGCAAATGATACTCGCCAGAGACTACCGAATGACACCAAGAACACGCAAATGATACTCGCCATGAGACCTCCCGAATGACACTCACCAAGAACACGCAAATGATACTCGCCATAGACTCCCAAATGACACTCACCAAGAACACGCAAATGATACTCGCCAGAGACTCCCAAAAGACACTCGTTATAGACCCGGAATAGATATCTCCCTCTGTCCCGATACTACCAAGTCTGCCTCTGTAAACAAGTTTTAGGTACATATAACAAAATATCAAAATATATTACATTTCAATATCTTAATAAGCAGCATGTAATGGCCTTGCCTTGTGTTGAGTACGTCTGCGAAGTACTTACCATTGAGATTCAAAACAACTATTTGATGTACGAAAAATTTGTTTTTTCTGGAAATGGTTTGATCAGATTAATCAGTTTTCATAACCCCTAAGCTCTAAAGGGCCATCGGGGCAGATGAAGTGTAGAATTCATCTGTTTCTATAACCTCGGCATATGAAGGGATTGTGTGTTTAGTACAACGCATAGCCGCTGTAAAGGATTAATTCATGGATTAAATTTAAAAAAACAACATTTGTTCGTAACTTTATTGATTTTGAAATACAACTATTTCCAGAAGTGATATTCGGATTTGACTGTCGTAGCATGGTGCAAACATCAAGCTTCATGGGGAGTTTGATTAATTTTTATCTCAATTAATATTCAGGGGTAGGAATTATTTGAAACCTAGAAAATTGGAAATTAGAATATAGTCATGCGGATTAAGAATATAACTTGAGGTGCTACTGCACTGAATACCCCAAACGCCACACCCTCCGAATAAAATAAAATCAACGGTGTAAACCTTCCCAATCACCCCTACCCTATTTATCCCACTTGGCTCTATGGCATTTAATTTTTGCGTTGTTTGATATGTTCCATTTTTATTGTTTCATTTTCATGTACGTTATCTTCAAATACTATAATTTAATTATTTCATTTTACTTTGTGTTCAGCTATGAAATTTAAATTTTCATTCGCCTTCACCTCAACAAGCGATCAGGTCATCACTTGCAGTAGCCCACAGATATCATTAGTGGACAATGTGACAATGGACTACAAGTGTGATACTGACGAAACTATTCAAAAACTGACCATCACCGGATGGGGTCTTACGTCTTTGTGTTCTTTGTATATCAGCGGAGGTGAGATGAAGCATGAAACATTTTATGGAAGACAAAACGTCATTAATGTTGTTATTTTTTTAGTAGAGGTTGTTTACCAATAGATACAAACATCATATATATATATATATATATATATATATATATATATATATATATATATATATATATATATATATAAATATATATATATAATATTATATTTTATTGGTTTTAAAATTTACCTAGAGCGTTTTTAAAGAGTTCCTAGTAATTTATTTTTAACTAAAAATTATCATTCCTAAAACATTTGAGTTTTAAAATGCTTAATATAATATACATAGGAATTTAGAAATTTAAAAAGTCTATCCTTTTTTTTTATTATATTAAAAAGAAATAGATAGATAGATAGATAGATAGATAGATAAATAGATAGATAGATAGATAGATAGATAGATAAATAGATAGATAGATAGATAGATAGATAGATAGATAGATAGATAGATAGATAGATAGATAGATAGATAGATAGATAGATAGATAGATAGATAGATAGATAGATAGATAGATAGATAGATAGATAGATAGATAGATAGATAGATAGATAGAATTAAACTTCTAATGAGCATTGTCACATTTTACAGGGCGAAACTTTGCATTGAATCAGGAACTTCAAGTTCAAACCAACTCGATATATTACTGGGCATCTACATCATCAACTTCACCCAATGTAACCGTTGATGGTAATACAAATACCACAGATTCTATCAATTGCTTAGCAGTGTCGTACTTCTGGAGCTCGTATTTGACTATAATACTTGACTCTCCTAAGGCAATCAACAGAGTTATGCTATATATTTCTGGTAAATAAGGTTTTTAACAAAAGTGTACATCACACTATCGGTACTAACCAACGAGGTCACAACATGAAACATTAATTCAAGTACACAGTATATCTCTCTTATGCTCAGTGTGTTCTGTGTCGATGGTCCTTTGTAATATTTTTTTTTTTTACTTTTAGTATTTTAATTGATTTTTGCTTTATACCTCCATTCACCAAATTTCGAAATGGAAAGAGACCTTTTTAGGAAACTTTATGTTTTCCAGATACTTGACAGTATTAAATTAAATCAAAACAGATCATTAAAAAAGGCACCTTCAGGCCTTTGTTTCCTCCCCCTCCCCCCAATAGTTATCACGTATCTGCCCAGAGTCCAGGCATTAATTGATTATGTCTATAACATATTATATTGATAAACAGTCTAGTTCGAGTTGAAATTTGTTTACCTTAAAATACTTTCCCCGCACTCCCATCATAAGTCACAGTTTTAGAAATGCAATGAATTATTTAGATATTTTTATAAATGTTTCCCCGAACACACATATGCACACACACGCACGTACACACACAGACACACACGCACACACATATTGTATAATTTTGATGATGTAACTCTGAAATCATTTAATGAAAAAAAAAAACTTTGGGCTATTGGGCTTTAGAACATATTTTATTAATAGTAATTTTCATGTACAAATAGGGAAACAAAGAAATAACTAGGTCACAGCAGCTGTTATAATATGAGTTCTCATGACGGTTCTCGCGTTAAGTTCATAAGGGCTCATCAGGGTAGATGTACTGTAGAATTCATCTGTCTCAGTAACCTCGGCATGCATAGGGATTTTGTTATTAGCACAACGCCCAGCTTTAAAGTTTGGTGGACTTGGGGACTTTCACCGGGTCCTGAAAAAATCTCAAGGTTAGAAAACGGGACCCCTTGAGCGATCTACACTCTACGACCACATATCCCCTATTCTGATCAGTAATTATAGATCTAATTTTAGTTTAAATCATTCACTCTAGCTTCCAGCTGTTTCTAAACCTTTCGAAAGTAACCAAACTTTGCCGAATCATATATATATATATATATATATATATATATATATATATATATATATATATATAAGCGATTTGGGCTCTGCATGAAATCGAAAGTAAAGAAATAATACAACAGTATTCCTGTTTAAAGTCCAATCATGAAAAAAATCGGATCTGCCCGAAACCAATAAAATAACCTAGCCTACCGATCGCGTCTAAGGGTATATAACTCTATGCAAAAATTTTGCACCGTACAGCTAGTATATATATATATATATATATATATATATATAATAACAAAGGCTTGAAATAAAAACGCATAGCTGATCTTCCGCGCCCTGTGTATTACTGATTTTACATTTTTTTTTTCATTTTTTTACTCCGAAGTTCCTTATATATCAAAAACTAACTGAAATAATTGCTCCAACAATTTTACTGTATGAATTCTATACTTGATTTTTTTTTCCAGCTAATTATGACTATTTTGATGTCATATCTTCAACTGTACGTGATGTCAACGGTAACATACAGGTGTTCGATGAATACATTTATCGTTCATCCTCCATGCGCTCAATACATATCAAACTGAAAGGACCTGTTAGTTCGTACAGCCAACACGGTACATCTCTGAAGGTTACAAATTTATGTGAAGTGATGTTATTTGGAGGTAATACTTGACAGTTTAAATCTCTCCTTTGATGAGGTGGAATTAAGTGACTGGGTGGTCCATGAGGCAGAAAATATCGTTCCCTTCAAAAGAAAGAGGAGAAAAATAAAATGGTGTTTAAATTGGGATTAGAGGGGACCCGGTCCTTAAATCCGCCTCTGCTCCTTTTATGGTCTCTTACTCTCACTTTCTTTCTTTCTCTTCTGAGTGTATGAAGTCCCTGAAAGGATCAGATGAAATCTTGTAGATCCTATAAACCACTCACGGGACGGTTTTTGCAGTGCCCTTTCTTTCATCCCCTCCATAGCCAACGGCCTCGAAGGCACCGCGGAAGAAACGTCTTCCCCTCCTCTATCTATGTGTGTGAAGTCCCTGAAAGGATGCGATGAAATCTCTTAGATTATTTGTATCACTCATGGGGCGGTGTTTGCACAGTCGATAGTGCAATAGGCATGCCTCTCTCTATATAGATCTATCTATTTCTCTTCATGAAATAAAATCAACATGTTGAAATTGCCAATTTTATAGACGGACCTTGTAAGATACGATGCTTAATGCAGCTTAGCGGGAGGGGGGTATTTATGTTTGTGAGAACTGTATAGATGTTTCCTCTATGTGTATGCACAGTATTGTACAGACATGTAATGCAAGCCCATTCAGTTTAATACATTATGGGAAGTGCCATATTTTCAACGTAAATTACACTCCGTACAACGGATCAAAATAATTGAACCTATTGGAAGTAATAGCCCTAAAAGATTGCACAGCTTGCATATGATTAGGTTTGCTTGCATATTAATTGTATATTCTTAATCTTAGAAAATTAAACACAACAGATTGCTTAAGTTCCAAAATTAAAATCCAAGAAACTACTTGAACAATTGTGAATATGTGCCATGTGATAAATTACATAAAAATTGCAATTTTAAATGTGCCCGTATTTGACTAATTAATTGTGAATTTCATATGATAAAACACTTTACTAGTGTATTTAATGTGATATTTTTTATATAGAATGTTTACCAGGAACCTGGGGTTTGTACTGCAATGAAACTTGTCCCATTGAATGCAGTGCGTGGTGCGGACAAGATACTGGAAAATGTTTTTCATGCCAAGAATACAATGATAAGCCTTTTTCTGAAATATGTAAGTTTTAAACGAAAGGATCGGGTACTTGTGTTATACGTGATTTCAGAGTGTAATTTTTTAGTTCACTGTTAAAGATGTTTGTAAATAATGGAATGTTGATCTTTTAAATAACTAATGGATTGTTGATCTATTAAATAACTAATGGATTGTTGATCTTTTACATAATTAATGGACTGTTGTTCTTTTACATAATTAATGGATAGTTAATCTTTTACATAATTAATGGAATATTGATCTTTTACATAACTAATTATTCCTAGTATTTTACGTAAATATTAGTTTGATGATATTTTACGCAAATAATGTATTTTTGATGCTTTGCTTAAATAATGGATTACTGGCGTTTAACGTAACTATTGTTTAGTCGATGTTTTACGTCAATAATTTATTGTCGAATTTTTACGTAAAATTGTTTTTTGATATGTTACTTTCATATAATGTTTGACATACAAATTGTTTGTTGGTGTTCTACGTAAGTAATAGTTTGTTGATATTTCACGTCAACATTTAGTGCTGATACTATGATGAGTCCGGGATGTTGATGGTTTACCTAAATATGAAGAGTTGGTGTTTTGTTTTATTCCTGTCATATGTTAATTTCTATTTCAAATAATTTTTATTTAAAATTCAGCGAGATTGTAAAAAAATTTCTAAACGTTTATAATACAAAAGAATATTGTGAAAATAATATACAAAGAAAGGTTTTATTTTCATCATGTTTTAACTACTTTAAATGATAAGGATCAAATGTAATTCTGAATAGGTATTACTCATGACGGTTCAGTATCAAATAGTAACCAAAATCTACAGGGTGGCCTAAAAGTAGTTTTACAGATATTAAACTAAATTGTATGTGATTAAAGTTATTTGTTAGGTCATACCAATATAAAACATTCATCAGAAAATAAATGTTGAAAAGGGTGGGGGCGTTTTAAGCGTCTGAGAGATTAAAATGTTTATGTTAACAATTACAACGAATTTCCCGTTGAGTGTCGAATTTTCAAATAAATACTCTAGTGATAACTCTAAACCTACTTTTGTGCCACCCTGTATACATATATAGGAGGCATATCTGTGACATGTACCCATGGGCGGATTTAGACAACTTTTACCGGGGGGGGGGCAAAACTTTGACTCGGGGTGGGGGGGGGCCAAAACTGTTTTCATTGTTGAAAATTGGTCTTAGAACAAAAAAATATTTCAATAATTTAATGATGTCTTACCTAAACTTGCGGTAACGGGGTGGGGGGGCATGCCTCCCGCCCCCCCTAAATCCGCCCCTGCATGTAGTCATGCCCTTTAAAAGTCTAATTCAAAAAATGACTTTACGAAAGAATCATTCAGAAAAGTTATGAAATTGAAAGCCACACATTGACCTAAATAATACTAATTGGATATTAATTTTTTTTTTTATAGGCCATGTAAGATGCCCTTTAGGCTGGTTCGGTTCAATGTGTCAGTATATGTGTCATTGTCATGACAACGACACTTGCGATATTGACGGTCAGTGCCTAAACGGATGTGAGACTGGATGGTTTGGACTAGGCTGTCAATATCGTAAGTATTATGTAAAACCTACTTTTGGGCCACCCTGTATAACATAAATGAATGCGTCACATTGTTTATCTCATTGGAGTGGTTCTCATGTTTTTACGCTTGCTTCCCACTTTTGTTTTTCAATGATCTATTATCTATTGATTTTTCTTTGAATATTTTATGTTACACAGTTCTTTGTAAGGTCATATTCCAATTATTGAAAAAAATCTCTTAGAAAAATATCAAGTAGGCAAACAAATAGCATGCGATGAGTCAAATTTAAGATTTATTATGCCACCAAACGAACGTTTATTCAAAAACCACTTTCGTCTCCTTTTAATTAGTTATATGTATTTACTAACTGTACCCTGCAAAACCTTTGCATAGAGTTATATCCCCTTAGACTTGATCGGTAGGTTAGGTTCTTTTTTTTTTTATTTCGGGCAGATCCGATATTTTCATAATTGTATTTTAAACCGCAATACTGTTGTATTAATTCTTTATTTTCGATTTAACGCAGAATCCAAATCGCTATTATTTATATAGATATTTCATAGTTATTGAAACTGGTGTTACATGACCATTACAGTATTAGCAGTGGTGGGGAGTGAAAGAAGGACACTGCAAAAACCGTCCTTTAAGTGGTTCATAGTATCTAAGAGATTGCATCTCAAACTTACAGGATTTTTCCACACTGGTAGTTGGGGGTGGTGGGGGACGATGTGGTTGGAGGGCAGTGGGATCAGTGTGTCCAATTTAGCTACCAGTATCTCTCGTACTTTAGTGCCTTTTGGCAGATGATTGGGGCGCTATTTTCATCAGTCTTCCCAGGGCGGCGCCGCTAAAGATATTTACACAATTATTTTTTCTTGACTAAAATATATATTTTTTTTTTACCAAAATGTGTTTCTCAGAAGATATGATTAACAATAATGACGTGAGCATTGAACTGATTCCACCACAGTCAAGAGCTGACTGGCTAACAGACGGAAATGATTCAACATGCAACCCTTCTAAAGATCTCCAGACCATTAAGTTTATATGGAGTGGGGTGTTTCATTTTTCATGGCTAAGAGTAAAATATAACTATTCCTGTAAGCATTCGCAATTTTTTAAAATATTTTCCAATAGTCTTGTACATCTCTCTCTCTCCCTCTCTCTCTCTTCTCTCTCTCTCTCTCTCTCTCTTTATATCTAGCTATCTATCTGTCTCTCTGTTTCTCTATCTATCTATCTACCTAACCTTCTGTCTTTCTCTAGCTTTGACTATGTAACAAATCTACCAGATTGTCGCTTTGAAGCAGGTTGCATGTAACTTTGTCTTTTGCATTCAACAGATGTATTCATTGTGTTTTCCATACTTCAGATTAAGAAGCAAGATTCGCAAATAAGGGGAAAAGGTGAAAATAATAAGGATGCACTGAACTATTAAATAAAACCATAAATGATTTTTTTTTTCATTTAGCATTGAACTACAGTTTAACATTTAGTTTTGCAAGTAACTACCAGGAATTGAGCTGCACCAACCAGCAGTTGTTGGTCATTAATGGTACAACTGTGGACTACACTTGTAACATCAGTGAAACTGTACAAAGTATTACAGTATCTGGGCCTGATGTTAATGCTTTGTGTTCGATTTACGTCAGTGGAGGTAAAGTGTATTTTAAAGAATAAAATCTCTGCCTCAGGTGAAGAGGTGAGGGATAAAACGATGTTAAAAAGTCTGTTAACAATTTCGGGATCTTTAGTTTTTAAAGAGAATATAAATATAGTGATTTTTTTTCTTTATTACTTTAGCTAGACAAGGTTCGATATAACATTACGTGATTTCTTGCTATTTTTTTCATCATATAATAATATCAGCAATGCGGCAGTGATATTTTGGTATTAGATTTTTAATGCACTTTATTTATGTTCAATACGTTACTATTAGATCACAACTTAGCTAAAGAAGTCACTTGTGCTTATAGCTAGTTCAATACTGGCGGGTCGTCATTTAGTAGCAAAATATTTTTAAAAAGCCATAATTTATCATTTCTATGTTAAAGTAAA
The DNA here is from genome assembly GCA_021962125.1 of Bulinus truncatus. Taxonomy (NCBI): domain Eukaryota; kingdom Metazoa; phylum Mollusca; class Gastropoda; family Planorbidae; genus Bulinus; species Bulinus truncatus. Next base: position 1,915,008 of record JAGDYQ010000161.1, on the reverse strand, counting down.
ATTGAAATCTCAACATTTCTAAATTATAGTTTGAATTTTCTGTTACAAAATTTATCTACTTTATGATACAAGATTTAATACTTTTCCGACTATTAGGCAAAGAAAATATTTAAATAGGGATAAGAGTAGTGTTAAGCAATACATGATAACCAGTAATTAATTTAACCTAGTCTCATATGTATATATACACACATGTGTGTGTGAGTGTGTGTGTGTTTGAGAGAGAGCTGGAGTGTGTACGATAACTAAGATATTGATAAATGAACTTTCTAATGCAGGTCAAAATGTCGCGTTGAAGCAGGCAGCGGAACAGCCAAGTGATTATACCAAAAATAACAAAACTTACTCGGCTGTACTGGCAGTGGATGGTGACACAGATTCTATTTTTAGCCACGGCAGCTGCTCACAAACGATGACTCTTGTCAACAAGTACACACTACCGAGTTGGACTGTAACACTGGACAGGCCTAGATTGATCAACAGAGTTATTGTGTACAAGAGATGTAATTATTGTATTGATATTTATAATCAGTCCGCAGTGAGTTTTTAATTGAGCGCAAGTAGCGGTGGGGGTGCGTGCTTTCGGCCCCAACCGGCAGGTCCCCCCCCAAAAAAAAAAACACCAACTTTTCACTAGCATATCTACTATTTTTTTTTACTGTTTCTCTTTATTCAGTAAGTCAAAAACATTTTCTCCTACGTCTGTGGTCCTTTTCTACTATAGTCCGCATCAAAACCTCACAAATATGGGAAGGAGGTGGATGAGTGGGGGGTGGGATAAGATGCTGGACGACTTTATATTCAAATATTTTTATTAACTTTTTTAAGAGCAGCGGTACAATACCATTTCATCTTGTGACGACCGCACTGAATCGTACAAACCAGTAATGTCGGGAGCCGTAACGATTTGTATCATCTTTCTCGTCGGGACTTTAACAATTGGGGTCTTAACACATAGAGCCTTAACACGGCGGGTCTTAACATATAAGACTTTAACACGGAGGGTCTTAACATATAAGACTTTAACACGGAGGGTCTTAACTTATAAGACTTTAACACGGAGGGTCTTAACTTATAAGACTTTAACACGGAGGGTCTTAACTTATAAGACTTTAACACGGAGGGTCTTAACATATAAGACTTTAACACGGAGGGTATAAGACTTTAACACGGAGGGTCTTAACTTATAAGACTTTAACACGGAGGGTCTTAACTTATAAGACTTTAACACGGAGGGTCTTAAACACAGAGGTCTTAACACGTTGGCGGGAATGGGGGGGGGGAGAATTTAAGGAGGGACTATTGAGAGAAGATAGTTATTGAGTAAAAGTTGATTTACTATGTCGTCAAGCAAGCCGGATAAAGCGCGGAACTGCAGTTGGCTATCAATTGGAATGGGGGGGGGAGAGAGAGAGAGAGAGAGAGAGAGAGAGAGAGAGAGAGAGACGCTAATGTTTATATTTTTTTAATGAGCCTAAATCTATCTAGGTTAAAATGGACACATGATATTTAATAAAACTAGTTCAAGCCTCTCATAAGACAATTAACTCCCCCTGTCTTGACAGTTAGACGTAACACTCTGGTTAAGCGAACGGTAAAAAGTAACTTTTCAACATTTACAGTAGATGTTGGCAGAAATTATAGTTATTGAGTAAAAGATGCTTTACTATGCCGTCAAGTAAGCCGGATAAAGCGCGGAAAAGCTGTCGGCTATAAATTGGAATGGGGGGGGGGGGGAGAGAGAGGGGGGGGGGAACGCTAATGTTTCTATTTTTTTAATGAGCCTAAATCTGTCTAGGTTACAATGGACACATGAGATTGAATGTAACTAGTTCAAGCCTCTCATAAGACTATTCCCCTGTCTTGATGGCATTTTCGACTTTGAATGGAAAAAAAATAATCTTAATGAGTTTTCCTTTGTCATTAATATTCGAAAAATTACATGTCTTTTTATAAAAGGATTCAGGCACATGAATACTGGATACGTTGAGAATATCTGCTAATGAAAGATAACTTTTAACGTCTGGCTTCTGGTTAATTTAACTCATTTGTAATTAGTTTGTATTAAACTTTCCTTATAGCTGACAACTGCAAGGATGTAATGGAAAACTTCAAAGTTCAGACTATGAATGCAAGCGACAACGTTCTTGGCACTTATGACGTTTATAGTGGAGTTGAATCTCTGAAAACGATCGTCACAATTAGCAGAGAGACTGTCAGTAAAATACAATTGGCTCTTGATAACAATACACCTTTTTTGAGTTTCTGTGAGTTTATGGCTTTTGGAGGTAAATAAAAACATGAACTTAGCATGGATTTAATCTTCCTAATTTGACTTAAACTAAGCAACAATAAAGTCCTTTATCATTAGATGCCGCCTGTTCAGAAAAAAAGATAAAGTTAAACATTTAAAAAAAAATATTAGAGAATAATTTTATGAGTGGGTTCCAATGTATCGTTTATTTCATTGTGGTCACTTGTTATGTATATACTAGGGCTAGTACAATGGATACACACTTTGAACGTGCAATCAAAAATCACAGGAAACTTTAGTAGTCAGTGGTTCATTTATTAATATAGAAAATCACCACATGAATAGTGAATAGTATGAAATACACATATTTCCATATAACATCTCAACTCCCTAATCAATTGAATTCTAAGACATCGGGTCATATATTCACTGCAACATCGTACAACACTTCCTATAATCACTCTGTTCTCCTTAACTGTCCTCGCACTAACTGACCTCTCTTGATCTCACTGCTGCACTGTTAGTTACACTGTCTGACCTCTCTTGATCTCACTGCTGCACTGTTAGTTACACTGTCTGACCCCTCTTGATCTCACTGCTGCACTGTTAGTTACACTGTCTGACATCTCTTGATCTCACTGCTGCACTGTTACACTGTCTGACCCCTCTTGATCTCACTGCTGCACTGTTAGTTACACTGTCTGACCCCTTTTGATCTCACTGCTGCACTGTTAGTTACACTGTCTGACCTCTTTTGATCTCACTGCTGCACTGTTAGTTACACTGTCTGACCTCTCTTTGTCTCATTGCTGCACTGTTAGTTACACTGTCTGACCTCTCTTCCAATTTTTCTCCCCCTTTTATATCCACACCCACTGTACATCCAATCACACTTTTTCTCGACTATCTGAATACTTCCCCCCCCCCTTTCCAGAATATTCTCCATTCAATCAGCATTTGACCACCATCCAACAACCTTGACCCTGACACGCCTTACCCCACCACCCCACATTACCTATATATGACACAGGGACACATACAGACAGAGTTACGGATAGAGATAAAAATCGATAGATAAACAGATAGACTGACGGATAAATGATCGGAGAGATACAGAGAGATGGACAGACAGATTGATAGACAAAGAGACACAGGGAGAAAGAAAACTGACTGATAAATTGACAAATAGACTGATTAAGGGATAAATAGAATGACTGACTAATTAATTGGCAGACATTCATCGATCGATCAAAATGTTATATTTTCATCGATAATCTTAATTATTTCTACACATTGCGAGTCCTTATTGAATGACACAAAATTTTTGGCATCAATAAGCAGCGGCGGATTTAGCTTTGTCAGGGCCCCGGCTGCATAAGAAAATATGGGCCACTACAAGTATACTTTACTTGTAGCTATACGGTTAAACAGAGGTCTAGTGAGGCCCCTTCTGATGCCGGGTCCCCGAGCTTGCTCCCTGTGGGTCCATCCTTAATTAAATCCACCTCTGCCATTAAGTAAAATTTTTCATTACTCGCTCACGAGGATTAGAGTCCTGTGAAAATCGCATCATCAATAACTTCATTATGATGATTGTCATTTCAGAATGCATTCCAGGTACATGGGGGTTAGACTGCAGCCAAACATGTCCCGATGAATGCAGCAGCGAGTGCCATCCAGAAACCGGGTCATGTTTCGGACTCTGTCTTGGCAATAATGACTCTCCACTGTGTAACTCAGGTAACGTTGCGTTTTCCAGCTGAAATTAAACTACTGTGTCGACAGAGGTCTCTTCATATTTTCAAAATATCTTTTACTTTTAAATAATGTCTTTGAAAATCGTTTCACAGTGAGAAGCACTCGTATAGTGAAAGCGTATCTCTGTTTTATAAAGTCCTCTACTACTTTAGCAATAAAAACGATAGTATTACTGAATGTATTTCAAACAGATACATATTACTTTCATTTAACTGTTAACCACGTCTCCAATTTCATGAAAGCACGTGACTGCATGCGTCATATTTTAGCGCGTTTAAAAATCCAGATTGATACCTGTGCTCCATACGCTCTGCATGGTGGTACCCTGTGCTACTGTTCTTCATGGTGGCACCCCGTGCTACTGCTCTTCATGGTGGCACCCTGTGCTACTGCTCTGCATGTTGTCACACTGTGCTACTGCTCTTCATGGTGGCACCCCGTGCTACTGCTCTGCATGGTGTCCTCATGCTTTTAACTATGATCGGTTTTAAATTCGACTATACCGAGCTTTTTCCGCATATGAAATTTACAACTGTTCATTTGCTGTCATCCCGAAAATGGTGTCACCCGGTACGGCCCGCACCACCCCCCCTAGTGACGCCACTTAGTGTGACATATAGGCCTGTTAAGGAGATAGTGAGGTTTAAAAATTGACAAACAAAAAAATCGGCACATAACGACAATTTAAAATTTAAAAAAGGATGTATACTTGCAATAAGTAAAATGAAAACTTTAAGTTGATCAGAAGGAGGAAAGGGGGGGGGAGGGGGGGATATTGTTTGTATTTGCTGTAGAACGTCACGTGACAAAGAAAGCCATAAAAGATGTTTGCGATGTGATTACCCGCTCAATAATCCCATCGACATTTTCTTTACAGGTCATTTAAAAATGGTACGCCTTGTAATTAAAGCAGCTGTAAAACTTTGACAACAATATTTTTTTACTCCATTTTAAACGGTCAATAAATCTACAGAAGTAAGTGTGGTAGCCCCTAAAATATTTTTTTATTCCATTTTAAACGTGTCCACGACCCCAGTCAATAACTCTACAGAAGTAAGTGTGGTAGCCCATAAAATATTTTTTTTTCTTTTACTTATTAATAGTATTTTCGTTCAACTATATAACATTTTTATGGCAAACAAAAAATTCTAGCCGTGTGCAACTTTGGTAGGTATTTTAAAACGTGTGCGCTACCTATCAGTATATAGGCCTTCTAAAAAAAAACAACATTTGTGCACTGTGTTGTAATGTTTCAGCACGCGGGCACATAAAAGAAACTAATTTTGCTCGTAATGTAATTTTTTTTATAAACACATTCAAAAACTAGTTTAATTGTGGATTGGACTCTTCACTCTTTTTTTCATTATTTATCTGAGAATTTGATATATTTTCTTTGATAGGCCTACTTTATTAGTTATGTTTTTCTCTTATTTGTCATCCTACATTTTAACTGTAAATATATTCTTTTATAAATGCATTTTTTTTACAATAATCACATAATATGTTAATTGTTTGGTTTGTTTTTTGTGATTTCGAACGTGTGAGATTCTAGTGGTTTTTATTCTTTCAAACATTTTCTACTAGTAAAACCAACATTATTTCTGTGTTTGTTGCTATTTTCCCCTTAAGAATGTGAAGCAGGGACATTTGGCCTCAAATGCCAACATAATTGCAGTACAAATTGTTACAATAATTCGTGTGACAAAACAACAGGTGTCTGTGATCTTGGATGTGATGGTTTTATAAACCCACCAAACTGCACTGTTCGTAAGTTCGTTTTTTTTTTTTATGAAATCTTCTTGTTTTGTCTGTATTCATTTTTACGAATTTCACTGATAAAATTAGTTAAAACATTACTTATATATGCCCAGTTGGCCAGTGAATTATTAACTGTTAACCAAAATAATTGCAGCATAAACCATGGCAATGTCTTTTGGCACAACATGTAACAAAATAGCTGGTAACTGTGATAGGGATGTTATTGTTGTATTGACAAATCAGTCTGTGCTTTTTTGTTAGTTAACTTTTCAATTACAATGTTTTTAATCAGCTTCTTCGATCAAATTCAAGAATGTAATTTTGATCACCAACACATGGTTAAAGTTTGATAAATTTTACGAACTGCTTAGTTCGTAAGTCAGCAGTGGTAGTCATTAGAAATATACTGTATACACAGTTCGTTCTGTTAAATCACTTGGTCACTCACTGTTACAATGTTTATAGAGGTATAGTAACAATAATATGTATCAAAACAGTTTTGGTCGGTATATTGTGATATTACCGAATTTTTTTTTTTAAATCCTAAGGATTAACTATCATTAACCAAATTTAAATACTACAAGTCTGTCACTGTGGCTATTCAGACATAACCATCTTCCCTATTCTGACATGTCTGTGTACGCTATTAGCAAAAAAGTATAAGTGGTCACACATAAGTTTACTAATGTAAAATTGCATTAAATTATATTGAATGTTTTGCATACAAAAAATTTTAAGTTGTAGTTTCTTTCTCAGACATATTTTAAATAATGAAAATAATACACTAAGTTTTCCTTCGCAGCACATTTTCATACACAAGCTCATTGTTTATTATAATAAGGGCTTTATTATTTATTTGGAACAAAAGATGATTAAAATATTACCACAGTAAATAAAATATATACTGATAATAATATAATCAATGGTCAAATTGTACCAGGTAATTATGTATTATACCTCTATGCTTAATTAAAGTAAAAAAAAAAGATTTCACTACCACCACCATTTTTGAGTCACATATAATATCTTTATTAAGACCAGAATTTTTTTAAATTAATAATTTAATGGTTAAAACAATACAAATAATTTTAAAAAGCCGGTCGATGGGATTGATGAACCCTGACTTAAAATCACTCAAGACAATGGACTAATACTAATGAGCATACTAACCGATTGGCTACACAATAGAGATTTTATAAGGATTAAATACCCCCAAAGCATTTTGACTGGCTAGAGTAAAAATAGCTAAGCATTGTTGTATCCACTATTGGCACATCAGTCAGAATAGACACTCTCATACTCAAAAGACCTTATACTTTGTAAATTTAATTGTATAATTTTTTATTGTTTCTCTTTAGCATGTGCAATTGGAACTTTTGGTCTTAATTGTCAAAATAATTGCAGCACCTCCTGCTTTAATAACTCTTGTGATAAATCATCAGGTGGTTGCAATCAAGGGTGTAATGGTTTTATAAATTTTCCAAACTGCTCAACTCATAAGTCAACAAAAAAAAAACATGGTTCTATTCAATTAAATTGCTTCTGTAACATATTTAAATACTTAATATCTACTTTGTAAATTCATTTTTAATTTTTATTATGCTTTGCTCTAGCATGTGTTTATGGAACATTTGGCCTTAATTGTCAAAATAACTGCAGCAGCTTCTGTTATAGCAATTCATGTGACAAATCAACTGGACTGTGTGTCTTGGGCTGTTTAGGTCATGTCAACCCACCAGAGTGCAATATTGGTAATTATGTTATTTTGAGTAATGCCAAAACATATGCAGTAAAGCTGTCTCTAAGCATGAATGAGTTGTTTGTCAATTTTACGGGGAGCAAAAGCTATCGATGCCATGACCAAAACTTTTTCATCTTATGGGTTGAATGTGTGAGCAACAGTTCATGTATAAGGTGAGTGTTTAACGGGTTTTCCTTTAAGTTTAAGTTGTAGAGCATGACACTTAAATTAAATGGGCATTTTGTAAAAGTTTGTTAGTGCATTATAAAGGAAAATATATTATATTCCTTTTTTTTTAAAGTTGTATTATTTGTTGGCTCAAATCAGTGTTCATGTAATTATGTTTCTGTTTGACTATTAAATATTTGAAAGATTTCAGTGTTAGAATTTGGAACATTCCAGGTGTGAACTTAGTTTTGGAACAAATTAAGCTCATAACCCTAGGCACTACTGCATATAAAATGTATCTACTTCAGAAGTATTGATTATCATATTTAGCCAAAAGTGTTTTGAAATACCTGATATAATATATATTTAAAATTTTCATAATTGCAGAATGTTTTAAAGGAAACTGGGGAAGGAATTGTACCAATTCTTGTGGCATACATTGTTACAATAAGACATGTGATAAGTTGACTGGTGTTTGTGACAGCGGCTGTAATGGCTACATTAATCCTCCACAGTGTAATGTGGGTGAGAAGACACTTAAAATATTTCATTATGTAAATTAAGATGATTGTATTGAAATATCTGAAGATAAAGGTAATTGATCAGAAACGAAACTTAATTTTTGTATGATAGATCACTAACAAACATGTAGCTTTTTTTATAGAAGATAGTATTGTTTTAAACAGATTGTATTATTTTCCTCAGAATGTCCTTTAGGAAAGTGGGGACATAACTGTGCTTATGAATGTGAAGGGAGATGTTTCCAACACATTTGTCATAGAGTTACTGGACTTTGTGACCAGTTGTGTGATATGAACAATATCTCCACTCCTTGCTATATAGGTATGTCACATTAGATACTTGTAGATTTTAATCAATAAGTGTAATAACTTATAAAAAATACTTGTTTCATAAAAAGTATTATATTGTTAAGAAACACAACTTAAACAAAAATAATTGTGGCTAAATTGTGCTGTTTAAGAATTAAAAAGAATGATTTAGGCATATTGAGAACATTGCACAAAAGTCTTATAAAAACTTAATTTTTTGAACAAGCTCTTCATTTGTCCAAACCGAACCTTTCTCCTCCTTCAACTTCCATTTCCTTTGGTCTCTGTATTTTTTTATTTAATTGTTCTCACATGTATTTTTATAATCTGTACTTGGTTTTTCATAGCTTAGTTCTTCTGTACACTTGAGAAATTATACTTTTGCATTTTTTTAATTTAGTTTTGTCTTAATTGTTAACAGTTTAGTTTTTCCTCTTATGCTATTTGCTTGGCTATAATGTTAAATTTGTGCACTTAATGTTATTTTTAAATTGTCATTCAAACAGAAGGCTGTCAACATGGTTTTCATGGAGAAAACTGTTCTCTAGAATGTTCCTCTACTTGCAAAGATTCTATATGTACTACCAATGGTTACTGCATTGATTGTATATCTGGATATGAAGGTCACTACTGTGAGAAAGGTAAATTTAAAAAAAAAAATCAATTAATTAATATCATAATCTAAGTTATTTTTGTTTAAATCCATTTTTATTGTGTAAAATCATCATCATTTGTCCCTTAACAAATTTTGTCACTGGGGACACAGCCATTGAAACGTCTTACCATTCCTCACTTTTTCACAAGATTTTGGGTTGTCCTAGCATAACAGCAAGTCAACACCTTTATTTTTGCAATCCAGTTTATATATGGCGACCTCTCTTTCACACTCCTTCAAGAGTTCCTTACATTGCAGTATTGCTCATGGTATTGTGGTGTGAGACATGCTCAAACCAAGTCAACTTTTGCTTTTTCTCTGTAGCCATGAGTCAGGGACGAGTTGCCGGTCATGGTCATATTTATAGAGAATGCTATATAATGGTACTGTGTTTATTGAACACATTCATAATAAAATGACTATAAATTTAAAAATATATAACATTCAGTTATATATAAGTCATATATGTTGTTATTCTAATAATGTATACATATAGAAAAATCTATGTTCATTTGTGCTTTGTATATAGCACAAAAACATCAATAAAGTTTTCTCTAAGAGCTATGACCAGCAACACTCATGCCTGGACCCTGCCAGGAGTGATTCCTAAGGGTCCACCAGCAGCTAATCATTTCCTTGACATAGGCATATTGTGTAGAATGTATGCTTTATTTCTGTGTAAAAATGTGAGCTATACAATATTACAAGAATGAAAATTACTTCATATTGAGACCAACCATTAAGGATATGAAATACACGGATTTCACTATTGTAATAATGTTGTAGAAACTTCTGTTAGCTTATGCAAATTTTCGACTACTTGATCTTATATTGACAATTTACTCAATTTAATTATTGACTAGTGATATCCAGTGGAGAGTCCAATGTTATGCCTTTCGGAGCTGGCATGGGCATTGGAGTTGCAGTAGGAGCAGCAGCCGTTGTCTTGATGGTGATAGCTGTCATGACATTCAGGTGTACTAAAAGAAAAAGTCACAGCAAGACTGATGGTCAAAGCAAAACACCTTATGATGATTTTCAAGAAAATGATTATAACCACTTTTATCAACCAGTGGCTGCTGGGGGTAAGTCTTTTTTTTAATATTCTCCTGATAAGTTAGCACTGGCATCATTATAGGGTGTGCAGGTAGACATATTGGGGGCCCCAACTAGAGTAATTCTATATTAGGAAGGGTCCCCTGATAATTTGTGTTGGAGGGCCAATAGAAATGGTGACGCCTCTTGTAGTTCAGAATGGCTTTTAATTTTTTTGTTCATCATTCAATCTTTCCTACCATCCTGACTTAGCATCTCAAAACTATGTGACACTAGTGGGTGTTAAACCTTTGTATCTTTTTTTTTTTTTTTAATTTAAAATATGAAATTTACCGTTTGCTTTTCTTATAAAAATCAAAAGTTACCTTAGCCTAATATGTCATCTGGGCAGAAAAAATGTAGACTTTAACAGTTTCTGTGACCACAGCATATGAAGGGTTTGTGTGATTAGCACAACTCCCAGCCGCCTTTACTTCACCAAGTAATGTCAGGTACTCTTTTTAAAATGGGTGGATTAGGGGAACTTTACACCTAATTTCCCCTGGAAAAATTTTGTTGGTTTTCACAGTTCTAATTGAGTAAGTGATACATGTTGATGAAGTCAAAGTTGCTGGGCATTGTGCCCTTGATTTACACTTCATCCACCCTAATGAAACTTATATATATTTGTGCTCTCTTTTCTCTGTCATTTTTAAAATGTTCATTCTATAAAATACTGGCCTGTATTTAGGATTAAAAAAAAATGAATAAAAGAAGGTTTAAGAAAGAAAACTTTTATTGTATTTGTACAACACACAATGACTAACAATGATATTTTTTATCATTCACAGGGGTAGTAAATAGTACAGCAACAAAAAGTAACCCAGTGCCACAACATGAATTCTCCCCTGAAGAAACCAAAGACAGCTCCATTTATGAAGTTCTTTAATTAAGACATGTAATTTTTTGGTTATATTTTATACATTATAAAAAGTTGTCTGAAATAAATGTTTTTTTTACAAGTTTTTGGCTAGTGGTTTTTTTTTCCCTACATGTAACAATTTATAGTGTATATTAAGTTATTATTTATATTTTGTATATGGCAGGGTGAATATCGGCCAAGTTATAGTTTAAAGTCATACCATTTAAAACTAAATATTTATTATATTTATCTATATAAGACTTTATCTTATTTTCATCATTTTAGATAATATGTATATTACATGAGCTACAAATTTATAGTATGGTTACAAGGGGAAATAATTTTTTTTTTATAAATCTTTTGCGCAAGGCTATTATTCTGACACCATAAAACCTCAAAACTAATGTTTGAAACTATCAAGACTTATTAATACATTTAAAAAATTCATCATTCTACTTTGTGTTTTAGTTGTTTTTATAAATAATTAAAATCCACTGGTAATTAGAAAAAGACAAAATCATAGATATGTATGAATACAAGAATTACTTTTAATTCCTATCACAAGACTTCTCTTATGTTTGAATGAAAACAGTGAGTGAAGTACCTGTAAGGGTATGAGGAAATCTCTTAGGTCCTATAAACCACTAATGGAATGATTTTTGCAGTCCCCCTTCTTTCATTCCCACTACAGTTTAGCCATGACCTGAAACATCCATTGGTCCTCACCGATGATGGATTCAGGGGCCCCCATGTTGACAGTCGAACACTTTACCTCACAACCATCCATCCCTGTAACCAATGAAAACAGTACATTCATTCATTCATTGGCCAATTTATTGAGTTTTATGTCAGAGATGGAGACCTCAGGAATACAAATGAGTGGTAGTGAAGTTCCCTTCTTCCTTAAGAGCCAATTGGGGCAAATGTAGTGTAAACTACATCTTTTTCTCTAACCATGGCATATAAAGAGATTGTGTAGTTAGCTTAATGCTTAGCCATCTTTAGTTTCCCAACTTTCACCAGGACAGCCATACATGTATGTATATTAAAAATTAACCTTCCATTGTTGAGAAAAAAAACAGCAACTAAAACAATTTAATTATTTATCACAGGCTACTTTATTTTACAGAAACAACATGAAAAACATTGTAAACAGAAGATAAAAAATTAGACCACTGAGATTATTAATGTCAGAGAGATGTACACAAAAACTAGTATATTTAAAAAAAAAAAATTCTCATAATGGTGCATTCACTACTTTCAACAAAAACTTGTAATTGGTGTTGCGAAAGTTTTCATTCAGTTCCATTTTATAATTCAAATTGTTTGTCTTGAAATAAATAATAACAGGTTGATATTGTAAGTTAAAATAAATTAGACCAGTAAAAGCATTAAAGCTTATTTTACCATCCAGCTTGACCACAGATGCTGTTAAATGGCTGTAATTTATTTAGTATTGTATATAAATGAAGTGAAAAGAATAAATTCACATCTCTTTCTATTCCAAATATTTTATTTTTAAAAAACATAAAGCCATTCCTTTTCTAAGTGAAAAAACAATGAAATTTCAAACTTAGGAAAAAAAACATTAATACAGTATCCAGTGAGCATCATAAATTTAAATTAAAAAAAAAAAAGAATTTGGGTAACAGTACAATCACAATTCCAAAGAAAGATGTTATGTTATAAATTTGGGCATTACTAATAAGCTCGCCAAATATCTTACATGCTTATTATTGTGTGTGTAATAACTGTATCACAAGGAACTTTACTACAATATAGACAGGAGAGAAGAAATTCTGTGCATCTCACAACATAGAATACTTAAAAAAAAAAAAAAAATTTATGACTATTCTACAGGACTGTCTATACCGAAACTATGTCTAACTCCTAAGCCTGTCAACACCATAACTTTGTCCTAGGTAAAAAAATCTTTTTAAAATATAAAGTCAAACTATGATCAGGTGGCAGGACGGCAGTTACCTAAAATGACCCTAGAAAATATTTTGACTCTTGGTATGTCAACTCAGAGGTGAACGTGGTTTGATACCCTGATCTGCTCTATTGTTGTGTGGAATGGTCAGTTACGATGGGGTATTCTCATGGAAGAGGAAGATGAAAGTGTCACCTGGGGGAAGATAAATTGGAGTGGTGGGGGATAGGGTATATGTCACAGAAACCTATTCTGATAACAACTTGACACCGTCTGAATAGTTCAACACTTTGGCATCAATGTGATATCATGAATAAATAAATAAAATTTAACAATAATAATAATAACCTGAGAATAAAATTTCGGACTTCATGATACATTTTAAAAAAAATAATACAAAGTTATGTAAGGGAGAGAATGAAACACGCTTGAACTAAGCAAAACTTGAACAGAGGTTTCTCATCTATTAACAACTGGCTGAGAAACTTTTGATCACAAAGCTAACAAAATTATTTTATTGCACAGCAAAAAAAAATATATAGTCATTTAGGAAAAGATAAACTTTGACCTTTTCAATTTTGTAAATGTAGTTATTTGTGTCAAGCTAAGTAAACAATTTTTTTACTATAGTACAAAAGAAATGATAATTTTTAAATTTATTTTTTCTAACATTGGTATACTACGTGTGCACAATTTTCATCTTATTCAAGCCATTCTTTTTTATCAAATTGTTATATAAAGCTCAAAATGATAACATTTCTTTTTCACTCAAAGCTTAACAAAATAGGAAAATTAAACAATCAAAGGTATACACAGGCATAAAATGATCCACTACCAAAAGTCAAGCATTTTTTCTCTGAAATCCACAGATCTTAACTATTGTTAGCAGGTACCAATAATTGAATTAATTACATCAGCCTAGGTCTGACAACTCCTTCTTGTGCAACGGTTGTGATGTGATTTCCATTAATGTCCCAGATTCTTCCATGACACATGGCTCGCCCATCACCTGTAAAATATGGATAAAAGAATTTAGGCGCAAACTGATTTTTGCCTTTTGAAATAATACTATACATTTATAAAATAATACTATACATTTATAAAATAATACTTTACATTTATAAAATAATACTATACATTTATAATGACCTAAAATATCATATGAAACAAACTGATCTAGTAAGTGAAACATTTGGTTAAATTATTTCCTTATTGAAAAAAAATCTCTTTAATGCCTGCAAGTACATGTTGATGCCAAACATTGTTGCCATTTCAACATCTCAAAATTCTGAGCCCCATACATGCTTTGGAGATGCTAAATTATAATGCACACTGCATATTAATACAGTTGGTATTTTGGTACAAGCTGATTTTCTTAACTAAAGTTATTACATGTATTATGTACAGGTATATGCTAAATGATACGAGTGGCTGGCCTATAGAAATAAGGATGCAGTAACATTTAACTGTCATGTTCTATATAACTTCTTCATGCTCCACTTTTAAGAAGCTTATCAGCTACCAGTTCTTTTTGACCATTGCTGACAAAGGTTTTTATGTGCCAGCACACTTCTCTGCTATTCAGTCAATGAAGACACTAGAAGATAACTGCAGTAATGTCCTCAAAATTCTATTGAAGAATAGTTACTACATAGAACCATTGGCTTAAATTGGTTAACCATGGGTATAATTGCTGTTCAGTAACTAGAAAAAAAAATATTTGAATATTCCATAATTTCATCTTAACTGTTTCTTTACTACTAATAATTAGGGAAAGTATTGAGTAAATGTATGTATAGCTTTTAAGCAAATAAAAGTCTGGTATATTATTTTGAAGGGGAAGGATAGTCAAGTGGTGTAGAGTGCTTGAATGTCAAACTGGGGGGACTGTATTCAAACCTCAGTGAGAGCCTCTGAATGTTTTCTGGTTCGAAGAAGGTCCCCAAGACGATCCAGCTTTAAAATGGGTACCTTATTATGGTGGGAGGTTTAGGTGGCTGGGTGTTGCCACGCAGCACTTGAATACTCTGGCTTTTAAAACAGAAGAATTCTAAACTTCATCTGATAAGAGGAACCATTAGGGGCTAAGGACTATTTACTTATGCTTATTTATTTTTAACTAACAATTAGCAAAAATTAAATGCAAACAAGGTACCAATATTTTCAACTTCAATCTCAAACAGCATCCATTCATCAGCCCTGCAAGGTGCGTGAAACCACATGGAATGGTCCAGGGATGTCATGAAGAAACTTCGAAAAACTTCAGGGAATATATGGCGTAAAGCTGTAGGTAGTATCAGCATATCACAACCTAGACAACACTGGCCGCCCCCTGCGTTTTGTCTGGCTCCCCCCTGCTTATTAGTTCTACTTAGTAAAATATATTACCTGGCCCTCCTGCTATTGCCTGGCCCCTGCTGTAGAATGACTGGCCCCTGCTGTAGAATTTTCACTCTACGGGGCTGCTGATAGCTACGCCAGTTCAGACAAGATCGTAGCATGTGGTAATATTTCTATAAATAATGGTTTTCATCGAATGTAAATAAAGTACTATAAAGTTATAGGTCCTGCGATCTATAGTCGATGATAAAAATAGCCTTTGTTAGTTATTGTGTATATGTAATATATAATTTATCTATAAAAAAAAAAGAACATTTCCCTAAAATGAGAAGAAAATGAACGATATTTCACGAATGTTATATAACCAACCAGGCCCGTAGCGTGCAGAGGGGGGAAGGGGGCATCATTCCCCGGGCGCTACTCACAAAGGCGCGCCAAATGGTATATTTTACATATAACAATTCTATTGTTTTTGAATGGGGGGGCGCTAAAAAGGTATTGTGCCCAGGGCAAAAGTTACGCTCGCTACGCCACTGTTGCGAGCCTACTATAAAAAAGGGAAACGCCCTAATCTGCATGACTTATAGTCGCCCCCCCCCACTTTGTTATCGATTGGGGGGGGGGGTAGAGAGTTTTGTCAGTGTCTTTACTTAAAGAGTCCGTAAATAACCCTTTGCAAAGGATCCCACAGTAAGTCTTTGATTTGGGCCCACAAAATGAAGCTTTTCGCAGAGCCCCTAAATCAACAGGAATATCTCATTATCTGGTGCCCGACACATCTGGACTAAGATCTACCTCTCGTCACTGTTGGTGCGAAATGGTGTTGTTGCTGACAACAACGAAGGGAGAGAACCAAATCAACTGTCAACAGTTTCAATGAGTTACGTCTCTTTTAGCCAGAATTTTCGTCATTTTCGATCCACTTTTAAAATAGTGTGTGTGTGTGTGTGTGTGTTTGTGTGTGTGATATACACAATTATCATTTTAGCTTAACGCTAACCAGGGTGAGTGTTTGTGTTTTCAATCTTTGAAGACAACTCCGGGATGGCAGTAGGCTACAGTTAGCATGATGTTAGACTAGACTTTCAGTAACTGTCACGACTATGCTATCTGGAGACATGTCTCAGTTGTAGAGCAATAGACTGTAGGTCGAGATGTCCTCGATTCAAACCTGGATGTCACTGTTGTCATTTTTTAAAATATCATCAGTCGTGTGTAGTGCGTGAGATGGATGGTCGAGTGGTGTAGATACTCGACTGTCGACCTGAGAGTTCTGGGTTGGATCCTCGGTGAGAACCATGGACTGTTCCCATGTGTTATTTGGCGCAAAGTCGTCCCACAAGTCCACCCAGCTTTAAATGAGTACCTAACTTAAGTTGGGGAAGTAAAGGCGGCTGGGCTTAGTACTAACCACACAATCTCTTCATATGCCTAGGTTATAGAAACTTCATCTGCCGCAATGGCCCGTTAAGGCTAAGGGAACTCACTCTTTTTTTTAATATGTATGGCATAAATAAACCAGTTATGCGCATACCCATTCTGCCACCTGGAGTTGATATTTCTCCGCCCTCACCCCCTTTACCATAATGAGAGTACTAGTTTTATAGATTGTCGGACTATAACTATTTCTATTTTAAATTATACAACCCTAACCCTAACCCAAAACCTCTTTTCTAAACGTAGAAAAAAAAGTGTACATACATATATAAATATATATATATATATATATATATATATATATATATGTACCGGTATATAAATATATTGATCCTATTAATGATAAGTTTATGTATCTTCATTACTATTTTTCACTCGAGATGGAATGACAAACACATTTCATTTGAATTTATTTTTTTCTCTTTAATTATGACTTGTTCCGAATTTTTTTTTTCATAAGGACGTCAAGATGAAATTATATTAACACAGTTGTTTGCATTTAAATTAGCCAAATCGAATACTATAATAAGCTTAAGTTTAATAGTTGATTTGACAGTAGTGGTTTTTATTAACTAATACGAGTTTGTTTTTTTTTTAATTACTAGCTTTTCGTTAGTTTTATTACAATGGCCTTTTAAATTATGCGATTGCTCTAGTATTAACTAAACATAAACATAACTAACAACACAAATAACAAATGACAAGTGTACTCGCTCTTCTGTGACAAAATTTTAGCTTATTTCTTTAAAATATCTGGCAACACTATCTATGACGTCACAGACCAAAAAAAGTTGTATGATGTATACAAGTTTTAGTTGGCAACAACGAACTTTGACCCTAAGGGATCATATCAGTTTACCGCTTTAGAAATAAAGTTAATTGCCTTTACTATCATCTCTATAAAATGTTTTCAAAGTCAGCATTTAATCTCAGACAACAATTACCTTTTTTCACTAAAATATCTTGTAGAAAAACAGTCGGAAGTATTTTCATTCAATCAAAACAGATTCGGTTGTTAGCCACAAACACATCATCAAATGATACCCCAGAATTGGATAGTTTTCTTAGTCGGTCTTTTCTGGATTTAGAAAAGATTGACACTAATCTTTTTAGGCAAGTAACTTTAAAGTAACATGTTTTTGTATTTTAATTTTACAAACAAATAACGAATAAAACGTTAAAAACTTCCGTTCATTATTAATTACTATTCTGTCTCAAATTCTGGTCAATATCTTATAATGTCTTATCTCCAATATCTGGAACTCTTGAACTTAACAGTAAGACTCATTGAATCTCATTGAGATAATTATTTGGTATTACTACTATTAGCAATGCAATTTTTTCTCATAGTTTGTCTTATTAATCATTATAGAAAAAAATTGTAAAATTGAATGTACTTGTTAGACCAGACTAATGTCATTTAATTTTGATATGCTTTTACTAAAAAGTTTTAGTGGTTTTAAATTGGTTTCCCTTTCTCATTTCTGTTGACTGTGTGTGGTCCACCACTGTGGATGGGTTTCTCCTCAAATCTTGTAACTCAATTTCTGACCTTTTCTAAGTTAGTGAGAAAGCTGAAAGTTTTAGATTAACATCTTGTAGAATTATGAACAAAAATTCACCATGGCTTGACACCTTATAGGCTTAAGATTATCAATATTATCATGTCCAAATGAATAAGAGCACTGGTGCAGAAGAGTGCGAATTAGTGAAGCATTTTTTTTATATAGATTTGTCAAATTAATTGATTTATGTAAAAGTGGTAACATACTATAGAAATTCTTTTCAAAACCAAAAAGTATAAGATAAAATACTTCTTTAAAAAATAAATTTTAATTATAATGCACTAAAATATAAAAAAAAATTCCTCAAATGTAGCAAATATTGAATGAAATAGGCCTGAATACTAGCTGATAAGTAGCAATAAATGGGGACCCACATTCATATTTGTATAAATTAAAAATAATCATTGGCAGGGTGAAAATAAAATTTTAAACAATGCATGTCATTCTTGTAGTACATTCTCCAACAGCTTGCTTGGTTTTAGATTAATTTCACTTTATTCAATTTAATTAGTTGTGCAGACTTTTCAAATTCTAAGTTGTTTGAGTGCTTGATCTGAATAACTTATCCATCGTGTAAAGCATTAGCAGAACAGTATGGATTGAATTACAAAGATTTTAATGCTTTTATCTTTGTTTCCAAAAACATTTACTGTTCATGTATTATATATTTTTTAAATTAGTAAATTGTAAGAGCAAAATAAGTATTTTCAATGTATATGAATATATTTCAACAAATAATTGATTAAACTTTTCTTTTGGCATGTTATTAATGAATTGTAGACTTTTCATTACATTCAGTAACTAATCTATGAGTTGATTATATTTAATAACTCATCTAAACAGAAGTCGGACATTATGGAAACACAAAGTGGCACGAGGCGTTTATGGTGGCCAGATGATAGGAAACTCTTTAGTGGCAGCCTCAGATGGGCTACCTGATGACCAACATTTGCACAGTTTACATTCATATTTCCACAGGAAAGGTAAAAGTTCTTGTTTTCCATTTTTTATGCTGTATTATTGATATCTGCGAGACTTTAAACATGATATATTAATCATTATTTTTTAGATGGTAAAATGTTCTGTCTAACAGAAATATAAGTGCTAGTCAATTTTCAGTCACAATAGAGTAAGTGTGTTAATATGCCCTAAACACCAACAAATTTTGGTGGCTCCTCCTCTCCCTCCAAATAATCTGATAATAATGTGATAGTGGGGAGGCTAATTTACTTAGTGTACAGTCTTATTTCACGTTATTTTCTCTGTACATCATTTTGTTTGTTCTTAAACATACTTAGTAAATGATTCTAATAATAATTACAACAAAAAAAATATTCATTCTACAGAATGAGACCATAATCAGTTGAACCCATCAAAGATTTTGACTCTGAAGCTGTTCTTTGTATGTCCTTGTTCTGTGTCTAAGCAAACTTAAAATGTGTAAGATGAGATGTTTAACTCTTAGATCCTAAAAACCCCTATTGAAAGGACATTTTAAATTTTTATTAAAAAGTATTTTTTCCTCTCATGTAAAAAAAAAAATTGTTGTAGCATTGGCATAAGAGATTTACTGATTAAAATTTGATCTTCTATCTCTTTCGTGATTAACAAGACTCTATTTTACATGAGGTCTTGTAATACAAAAAGTGTTTTTTTATTGATATAGCTGGATCGGGCAGGGTTGTTGATAGTGCTTCAGTCTATCCATTTTTGCAGTAGACCTATCCAGCATACCCTTTAGCCACATGAAGTTGAAAGGCTTCTTTTCTCAAATGACCTTTTATGTAATATTGAATCAGTGAATCTGCTTAGAAAATTCATGATTTAAACAATACTTCTATCCTATCTTAGGTTCTGCAGACAGCCCTATTTTGTTTCATGTGGATAAAACAAGAGATGGCAGAACTTACTGTGCTCGCTCTGTTAAAGCTGTGCAGTCTGGCAACACCATATTCACCATGCAAGCCTCATTTAAAAAATATGAATCTACGCCTATGAAACATCAGATTCCAATGCCGAAGGTCAGTCTACATAATAAGTATTTTTCTTTTTAATTTATTTTCTCCTGTATTAAACACACTGTTCTGTAAACAAATATATTATATAGAAATAGAGTATTTAATTAAGTTTCTTTGTGACTATTCACATAGATAAAAAATGTTTTTTTGTTTTAAATACTTTTTTAAGGTACCTTTTCCAAATGAATTAAAGTCAGCCATTGAGATTTTAGATGTTCTTAGACAGTAAGTTCTATAACTAAAAGACCATTTTTTAAAATCATCAAAAAAATACATATTATTGTGTACATTTTTAAATTAATTTTATTTTTATTATTCACATGACAAGTTTTGAAAATAATTAATGTCAAGTTTGATTGTTTCTCCACAAATAGACATTTTATAATTTTCAGGAAATTAAATTAATTGAATTATTTCTTTTTTTTTATTTCTATTCAGGCAAGATTTAATCTCTGCAAAACATCATGAATTTGGAATTCAATGGTTTCAAGGTTTCCCAATGGACACTAGGTGGGTAAATCCTGATACTTTAGCTCTGCTTGGCCCACTCTATCCTAAACGAAGTATTTGGATTAAAGCCGAAGGACATATAGGTAATTATACTTATTATTGAAATATCAACAGAACTACAGCAATAATTTAGAAAAAAAAATCTTTTTTAGTATACAGCTATAAATTTGAATTTAACCCCTTCCTGAAAGTTATTAGAATTTTCAATCAATATTATTCTAAGTTGTTTTTCCTATAAATTTTATAAAAATCAATTCATCTGTTACAGATTTTTACAAATGCATTTTTTTTATATTTATATTGCGAAGGAAGTGAAGTCTAATTCTTGACTGCCTAACAAGATGAAGTAGTTTAGAAGCCTAGACAGAACAATTTGTAGTCATAATAGCGTCTTTACTATTTTAATGCTTTTCTACATGGGAAATGGGCATTCTTAGAATCTTCCCAGGGTGCTACGAATGTTGGTTTCACCACTGGCTGTAGCTCTGAGTGATATTGGTCATTCTCACATGTGTAATGAAGAAGGGTAATGAAAAAGTATAGAACTTCTTAGGGTCAATACTTTAAGTAGCAGCAGCATTTGGTAGATAGTATACACTTCTATCATGGGAAGGCCTATTTTAATCTTTGCAATGTTAATTGAAAAAAAATTAAAAACTTACATTAGTTTTCTTTATGGTTATGAATGTGATTTAGAAAAATATTTATGCTATTAAAAAATATTGATATTTTTACATAAGTATAGGTTAGCATAATTACAGTTTAATTGTTATTTTCTTAAACATTTGATACATGTGACTTACATTGCAAAATGTTATCGCTAAAAAAAGCTATAAATATACATTGTCTCACTAATTATTTTGTGAAAATTCCAAAAGAATGTTTTTGTCATTTTTTTTAAATATTTACAAATGTACCTTTGATGACTATTGTTATTCAAAGTCGGTTTTTGTTTAATACATGTACCTACATTTCAGCTAAAAAATACAATAATTTATCCCCCCTTTGGTCTAACACAAAGTTCATGCTGCTTTCTTCTTTGTCTTGTATTGCAACAAACACTTTGCTGATATACTCATTAAATAGATGACATGCTTGTAACCCACATTATACTAATGAATTGCAGCTACCAGGGAAGGAAATGAAGATAATGATAAATATGTGAATCAAAAAAACCTTGAGAACTATCCCCCAAGTTCTACCGTTTAGATAAAAGATGACATCAAGGGCCATTACATTAATCGCGACTAGCTAACTTCTATTAGTGAAATGGCCTTGATGTCATCTAAGTAGGTTATTTAAAGTTTTGTAAAAAAAAAAAAAAAATACATTTTCTTTTTCTTTGCCAGGTGACAGTTTACATGAAAATGTTCACAAGTGTTGTCTAGGCTATTTATGTGATATGCTGATACTACCTACAGCTTTACTGCCATATGGCCCTGAAGTTTTTCGAAGTTTCTTCATGACATCCCTGGACCATTCCATGTGGTTTCACGCACCTTGCAGGGCTGATGAATGGATGCTGTTTGAGATTGAAGCTGAAAATATTGGTACCTTGTTTGCATTTAATTTTTGCTAATTGTTAGCTTAAAAATAAATAAGCATAAGTAAATAGTCCTTAGCCCCTAATGGTTCCTCTTATCAGATGAAGTTTAGAATTCTTCTGTTTTAAAAGCCAGAGTATTCAAGTGCTGCGTGGCAACACCCAGCCACCTAAACCTCCCCACCATAAGTAAGGTACCCATTTTAAAGCTGGATCGTCTTGGGGACCTTCTTCGGAACCTGAAAACATTCAGAGGCTCTCACTGAGGTTTGAATACAGTCCCCCCCAGTTTGACATTCAAGCACTCTACACCACTTGACTATCCCTTCCCCCTTCAAAATAATATACCAGACTTTTATTTGCTTAAAAGCTATACATACATTTACTCAATACTTTCCCCCTAATTATTAGTAGTAAAGAAACAGTTAAGATGAAATTATGGAATATTCAAATATTTTTTTTTCTAGTTTACTGAACAGCAATTATACCCATGGTTAACCAATTTAAGGCAATGGTTCTATGTAGTAACTATTCTCCAATAGAATTTTGAGGACATTACTGCAGTTTTCTTCTAGTGTCTTCATTGACTGAATAGCAGAGAAGTGTTATGGCACATAAAAACCTTTGTCAGCAATGGTCAAAAAGAACTGGTAGCTGATAAGCTTCTTAAAAGTGGAGCATGCAGGTCCAGAAGTTATATAGAACATGAACAGTTAAATGTTACTGCATCCTTATTTCTACAGGCTAGCCACTCATATCATTTAGCATATACCTGTACATAATACATGTAATAACTTTAGTTAAGAAAATACCAACTGTATTAATATGCAGTGTGCATTATAATTTAGCATCTCCAAAGCATGTATGGGGCTCAGAATTTTGAGATGTTGAAATGGCAACAATGTTTGGCATCAACATGTACTTGCAGGCATTAAAAAGATTTTTTTCAATAAGGAAATAATTTAACCAAATGTTTCACTTACTAGATCAGTTTGTTTCATATGATATTTTAGGTCATTATAAATGTATAGTATTTTAAATGTATAGTATTATTTTATAAATGTATTATTCCAAAAGGAAAAAAATAAGTTTGTTCTTAAATTGTTTTATCGATATTTTACAGGTGATGGGCGAGCCATGTGTCATGGAAGAATCTGGGACATTAATGGAAATCACATCACAACCGTTGCACAAGAAGGAGTTGTCAGACCTAGGCTGATGTAATCAATTCAGTTATTTGTACCTGCTAACAGTAGTTAAGGATCTGTGGATTTCAGAGAAAAAAATACTTGAGTTTTGGTAGTGGATCATTTTATGCCTGTGTATACCTTTGATTGTTTAATTTTCCTATTTTGTTAAGCTTTGAGTGAAAAAGAAATGTTATCATTTTGAGCTTTATATAACAATTTGATAAAAAAGAATGGCTTGAATAAGATGAAAATTGTGCACACGTAGTATACCAATGTTAGAAAAAATAAATTGAAAAATTATCATTTCTTTTGTACTATAGTAAAAAAAATTGTTTACTTAGCTTGACACAAATAACTACATTTACAAAATTGAAAAGGTCAAAGTTTATCTTTTCCTAAATAACTATATATTTTATTGCTGTGCAATAAAATCATTTTGTTAGCTTTGTGATCAAAAGTTTCTCAGCCAGTTGTTGTTAATTAGATGAGAAACCTCTGTTCAAGTTATGCTTAGTTCAAGCATGTTTCATTCTCTCCCCTACATAACTTTGTATTATTTTTTTTTAAATGTATCATGAAGTCCAGAATTTTATTCTCAGGTTATTATTATTATTACTGTTAAATTTTATTTATTTATTCATGATATCACATTGATGCCAAAGTGTTGAACTATTCAGACGGTGTCAAGTTGTTATCAGAATAGGTTTCTGTGACATATACATGTACCCTATCCCCCACCACTCCAATTTATCTTCCCCAAGTGACACTTTCATCTTCCTCTTCCATGAGAATACCCCATCGTAACTGACCATTCCACACAACAATAGAGCAGATCAGGGTATCAAACCACGTTCACCTCTAAGTTGACATACCTAGTCAAAATATTTTCTAGGGTCATTTTAGGTAACTGCCGTCCTGCCACCTGATCATAGTTTGACTTTATGCTAGTTTTACCTAGGACAGAGTTATTATGGTGTTGACAGTCTTAGGAGTTAGACTTAGTTTCGGTGTAAACAGTCCTTTAGAATAGTCATAATTGTGTTGTTTTTTTTTAAAGTATTCTATGTTGTGAGATGCACAGAATTTCTTCTCTCCTGTCTATATTGTAGTAAAGTTCCTTGTGATACAGTTATTACACACACAATAATAAGCATGTAAGATATTTGGCGAGCTTATTAGTAAGGTCCAAATTTATAACATAACATATTTCTTTGGAATTGTGATTGTACTGTTACCCAAATTCTTTTTTTTTTTTTTTTATTTAAATTTATAATGCTCACTAAATACTGTATTGTTTTTTTTCCTAAGTTTGAAATTTCATTGCTTTTCACTTAGAAAAGGAATGGCTTTATGTTTTTAAAAATAAAATATTTGGAATAGAAAGAGATGTGAATTTATTCTTTCCACTTCATTTATATACAGAACTAAATAAATTACAGTCATTTAACAGCAGCTGTGATCAAGCTGTATGGTAAAATAAGCTTTAATGCTTTTACTGGTCACATTTATTTTAACTTAAAATATCAACCTGTTATTATTTATTTCAAGACAAACTATTTGAATTATAAAATGGAACTGAATGAAAACTTGCGCAACACCAATTACAAGTTTTTGTTGAAAGTAGTGAATGCACCATTATGAGAATTTTTTTTTTAAATATACTAGTTTTTGTGTACATCTCTCTGACATTAAAAATCTCAGTGGTCTAATTTTTTATCTTCTGTTTACAATGTTTTTCATGTTGTTTCTGTAAAATAAAGTAGCCTGTGATGAATCATTAAATTGTTTTAGTTGTTTTTTTTCTCAACAATGGAAGGTTAATCTTTAATATACATATTGCTGTCCTGGTGAAAGTTGGGAAACTAAAGATGGCTAAGCATTAAGCTAACTACACAATCTCTTTATATGCCATGGTTAGAGAAAAAGATGTAGTTTACACTTCATTTGCCCCAATTGGCTCTTAAGGGCGAAGGGAACTTCACTTCCACTCATTTGTATTCCTGAGGTCTCCATCTCTGACATAAAACTCAATAAATTGGCCAATGAATGAATGTACTGTTTTCATTAGTTACAGAGATGGATGGTTGTGCGGTAAAGTGTTCGACTGTCAACATGGGGGCCCCTGGTTCCATCATCGGTGAGGACCAATGGATGTTTCAGGTCATGGCTAAACTATAGTGGGAATGAAAGAAGGGGGACTGCAAAAATCATCCCAATAGTGGTTTATAGGACCTAAAAGATTTCCTCATACCCTTACAGGGACTTCACTCACTGTTTTCATTCAAACATAAGTAGAGAAACCTTTTGTGATAAGAATTAAAAGTTTGTCTTGTAATCATACATATCTATGATTTTGTCTTTTTTTCTAATTAATAGTGGATTTAATTTTTTTTAAAAACAGCTAAAACACAAAGTAAAATTAGCAATTTTTAAAATGTATCAAGAAGTCTTGATAGTTTCAAACATTAGTTTCGAGGTTTCATGGTGTCAGAATAATAGTCATGTGCAAAAGATTTATAAAAAAAAAATGTATCTCCCCTTATAGTCATACTATGAATTTGCAGCTCATGTAATATACATATTATATAAAATGATGGCTGAAAATAAGATTAAGTCTTATATAGATATATATAATAAATATTTAGTCTTAAATGGTAAATAGTATGACTTTAAACTATAAACTGATATTCACCCTGCCACACACAAAATTTAAATAACTTAATATATACACTATAAATTGTTACATGTAGGGAAAAATTAAAAAAAAAAAAAAACCACTAGCCACAAACTTGTAAAAAAAAACATTTATTTCAGACAACTTTTTACAAAACATAAAATAAAACCAAAAAATTACATGTCTTAATTAAAGAACTTCATAAATGGAGCTGTCTTTGGTTTCTTCAGGGGAGAATTCATGTTGTGGCACTGGGTTACTTTTTGTTGCTGTACTATTTACTACCCCTGTGAATGATAAAAAATATCATTGTTAGTCATTCTGTGTTGTACAAACACAATAAAATTTTTCTTTCTTAAACCTTCTTTTATTCATTTTTTTAAATCCTAAATACAGGCCAGTATTTTATAGAATGAACATTTTAAAAATGACAGAGCACAAATATATATAAGTTTCATTAGGGGGATGAAGAGTAGAATCAAGGGCACAATGCCCAGCATCTTTCACTTCCTTAACATGTATCATGTACTCATTTAGAGCTGTGAAAACCAAGGGAATTTTTCCAGGGGAAATTAGGCGTAAAGTTCCCCAAATCCACCCATTTTAAAAAGAGTACCTGACATTACTTGGTGAAGTAAAGGCGGCTGGGAGTTGTGCTAATCACACAAACCCTTCATATGCTGTGGTCACAGAAACTGTTAAAGTCTACATTTTTTCTGCCCAGATGACATATTAGGCTAAGGTAACTTTTGATTTTTATAAGAAAAGCAAACGGTGAATTTCATATTTTAAATAAAAAAAAAAAAAAAGGTACAAAGGTTTAACACTCAATAGTTTCACATAGTTTTGAGATGCTAAGTCAGGATGGTAGGAAAGATTGAATGATGAACAAAAAAATTAAAAGCCATTCTGAACTACAAGAGGTGTCACCATTTCTATTGGCCCTCCAACACAAATTATCAGGGGACCCTTCCTAATATAGAATTACTCTAGTTGGGGCCCCCAATATGTCTACCTGCACACCCTATAATGATGCCAGGGCTAACTATGAGGAGAATATTAAAAAAAAGACTTACCCCCAGCAGCCACTGGTTGATACAATTGGTTATAAGGATTCTCTTGAAAATCATCATATGGTGTTTTGCTTTGACCATCAGTCTTGCTGTGACTTTTTCTTTTAGTACACCTGAATGCCATGACAGCTATCACCATCAAGACAACGGCTGCTGCTCCTACTGCAACTCCAATACCCATGCCAGCTCCGAAAGACATAACATTGGACTCTCCACTGGATATCACTAGAAAATAATTAAATTGAGTAAATTGTCAATATAAGATCAAGTAGTCGAAAATCTGCATAAGCTAACAGAAGTTTCTACAACATTATTACAATAGTGAAATCCGTGTATTTCATATCCTTAATGGTTGGTCTCAATATGAAGTAATTTTCATTCCTGTAATATTGTATAGCTCACATTTTACACAGAAAAAAAGCATACATTCTACACAATATGGCTATGTCAAGGAAATGATTAGCTGCTGGTGGACCCTTAGGAATCACTCCTGGCAGGGTCCAGGCATGAGTGTTGCTGGTCATAGCTCTTAGAGAAAACTTTATTGATGTTTTTGTGCTATATACAAAGCACAAATGAACATAGATTTTTCTATATGTATACATTATTAGAATAACAACATATATGACTTATATATAACTGAATGTTATATATTTTTAAATTTGTAGTCATTTTATTATGAATGTGTTCAATAAACACAGTACCATTATATAGCATTCTCTATAAATATGACCATGACCGGCAACTCGTCCCTGACTCATGGCTACAGAGAAAAAGCAAAAGTTGACTTGGTTTTAGCATGTCTCACACCACAATACCATGAGCAATACTGCAATGTTAGGAACTCTTGAAGGCGTGTGGAAGAGAGGTCGCCATATATAAACTGGATTGCAAACATAAAGGTGTTGACTTGCTGTTATGCTAGGACAACCCAAAATCTTGTGAAAAAGTGAGGAATGGTAAGACGTTTCAATGGCTGTGTCCCCAGTGATAAAATTTGTTAAGGGACAAATGATGATGATTTTACATAATAAAAATGGATTTAAACAAAAATAACTTAGATTATGATATTAATTAACTGATTTTTTTTTTTTTAATTTACCTTTCTCACAGTAGTGACCTTCATATCCAGATACACAATCAATGCAGTAACCATTGGTAGTACATATAGAATCTTTGCAAGTAGAGGAACATTCTAGAGTACAGTTTTCTCCATGGAAACCATGTTGACAGCCTTCTGTTTGAATGACAATTTAAAAATAACATTAAGTGCACAAATTTAACATTATAGCCAAGCAAATAGCATAAGAGGAAAAACTAAACTGTTAACAATTAAGACAAAACTAAATTAGAAAAATGCAAAAGTATAATTTCTCAAGTGTACAGAAGAACTAAGCTATGAAAAACCAAGTACAGATTATAAAAATACATGCGAGAACAATTAAATAAAAAAATACAGAGACCAAAGGAAATGGAAGTTGAAGGAGGAGAAAGGTTCGGTTGGGACAAATGAAGAGCTTGTTCAAAAAATTAAGTTTTTATAAGACTTTTGTGCAATGTTCTCAATATGCCTAAATCATTCTTTTTAATTCTTAAACAGCACAATTTAGCCACAATTATTTTTGTTTAAGTTGTGTTTCTTAACAATATAAAACTTTTTATGAATTAAGTATTTTTTATAAGTTATTACACTTTCTGATTAAACCCTACAAGTATCTAATGTGACATACCTATATAGCAAGGAGTGGAGATATTGTTCATATCACACAACTGGTCACAAAGTCCAGTAACTCTATGACAAATGTGTTTGAAACATCTCCCTTCACATTTATAAGCACAGTTATGTCCCCACTTTCCTAAAGGACATTCTGAGGAAAATAATACAATTTGTTTAAAACAATACTATCTTCTATAAAAAAAAGCTACATGTTTGTTAGTGATCTATCAAACAAAAATTAAGTTTCTGATCAATTACCTTTATCTTCAGATATTTCAATACATTCATCTTAATTTACGTAATGAAATATTTTAAGTGTCTTCTCACCCACATTACACTGTGGAGGATTAATGTAGCCATTACAGCCGCTGTCACAAACACCAGTCAACTTATCACATGTCTTATTGTAACAATGTATGCCACAAGAATTGGTACAATTCCTTCCCCAGTTTCCTTTAAAACATTCTGCAATTATGAAAATTTTAAATATATATTATATCAGGTATATCAAAACACTTTTGGTGAAATATAATAATCAATACTTCTGAAGTAGATACATTTTACATGCATTAGTGCCTAGGGCTATGAGCTTAATTTGTTCCAAAACTAAGCTCAAACCTGGAATGTTCCAAATTCTAACATTGAAATCTTACAAATATTTAATAGTCAAACACGAACATAATTACATAAACACTGATTTGAGCCAATAAATAATACAACTTTTAAAAAAAAGGAATATAATATATTTTCCTTTATAATGCACTAACAAACTTTTACAAAATGCCCATTTAATGAATGTGTCATGCTCTACAACTTAAACTTTAAGGAAAACCCGTTAAACATTCACCTGATACATGAACTGTTGTTCACACATTCAACCCATAAGATGAAAAAGTTTTGGTCATGGCATCGATAGCTTTTGCTCCCCGTAAAATTCACAAACAACCCATTCATGCTTAGAGACAGCTTTACTGCACATGTTTTGGCATTACTCAAAATAAAATAATTACCAATATTGCATTCTGGTGGGTTGACATGACCTAAACAGCCCAAGTCACACAGTCCAGTTGATTTGTCACATGAATTGCTATAACAGAAGCTGCTGCAGTTATTTTGACAATTAAGGCCAAATGTTCCATAAACACATGCTAGAGCAAAGCATAATAAAAATTAAAAATGAATTTACAAAGTAGATATTAAGTATTTAAATATGTTACAGAAGTAATTTAATTGAATAGAACCATGTTTTTTTTTTGTTGACTTATGAGTTGAGCAGTTTGGAAAATTATTAAAACCATTACACCCTTGATTGCAACCACCTGATGATTTATCACAAGAGTTATTAAAGCAGGAGGTGCTGCAATTATTTTGACAATTAAGACCAAAAGTTCCAATTGCACATGCTAAAGAAAACAATAAAAAATTATACAATTAAATTTACAAAGTGTAAGGTCTTTTGAGTATGAGAGTGTCATTTCTGACTGATGTGCCAATAGTGGATACAACAATGCTTAGCTATTTTTGCTCTAGCCAGTAAAATGCTTTGGGGGTATTTTATCCTTAAAAAATCTCTATTGTGTAGCCAATCGGTTAGTATGCTCATTAGTATTAGTCCATTGTCTTGAGTGATTTTAAGTCAGGGTTCATCAATCCCATCGACCGGCTTTTTAAAATTATTTGTATTGTTTTAACCATTAAATTATCAATTAAAAAGAATTCTGGTCGTAATAAAGATTTTATATGTGATTCAAAAATGGTGGTGGTAGAGAATTCTTTTTTTACTTAAATTAAGCATAGAGGTATAATACATAATTACCTGGTACAATTTGACCATTGATTATATTATTATCAGTATATATTTATGAATTTTTTATTTACTGTGGTAATATTTTAATCATCTTTTGTTCCAAATAAATAATAAAGCCCTTATTATAATAAACAATGAGCTTATGTATGAAAATGTGCTGCGAAGGAAAACTTAGGGTATTATTTTCATTATTTAAAATATGTCTGAGAAAGAAACTACAACTTAAAATTTTCTGTATGCAAAACATTCAATATAATTTAATGCAATTTTACATTAGTAAATTTATGTGCGACCACTTATACTTTTTTGCTAATAGAGTACACAGACATCTCAGAACAGGGAAGATGGTTATGTCTGAATAGCCACAGTGACAGACTTGTAGTATTTAAATTTGGTTAATACTTAAGATTAAAAAAAAATTCGGTAATATCACAATATACCGACCAAAATTGTTTTGATACATATTATTGATACTTTACCTCTATAAACATTGTACCAGTGAGTGACCAAGTGATTTATCAGAACGAACTGTGTACATATAGTATATTTCTAATCACTAATGACTACCACTGCTGTCTTACGAATTCGTAAAATTTATCAAATTTAAACCATGTCACCATGTGTTGGCGATCAAAATTACATTCTTGAATTTGATCGAAGAAGCTGATTAAAAACACTGTAATTGAAATGTTAACTTACAAAAAAAGCACTGACAGATTTGTCAATAAAACAATAACATCCGGATCCCTAATCACAGTTACCAGCTATTTTGTCACAAGTTGTGCCAAAAGACATTGGTTTATGCTTCAATTATTTTGGTTAACAGTTAATAATTCACTTGCCAACTGGGCATATATAAGTAATGTTTTAACCAGTTTTATCAGTGAAATTCGTAAAAATGAATACAGACAAAACAAGAAGATTTCATAAAAAAAAAACGAACTTACGAACAGTGCAGTTTGGTGGGTTAATAAAGCCATCACATCCGAGATCACAGACACCTGTTGATTTGTCACACGAATTATTGTAACAATTTGTATTGCAATTATGTTGGCAGTTGAGGCCAAATGTCCCTGCTTCACATTCTTAAGGGGAAAATAGCAAAAAAAAAAAAAACCCACAGAAATAATGTTGGTTTTAGTGGTAGAAAATGTTTGAAAGAATAAAAACCACTAGAATCTCACACGTTCGAAATCACAAAAAAAAAACAACAAGCAACATATTATGTGATTATTGTAAAAAAAATGCATTTATAAAAGAATATATTTACAGTTAAAATGTAGGAAGACAAATAAGAGAAAAACATCACTAATAAAATTGGCCTATCAAAGGAAATATATCAAAGTCTCAGATAAATAATGAAAAAAAGAGTTAAGAGTCAAACCCACAATTAGACTAGTTTTTGAATGTGTTTATAAAAAAAAAATTACATTACGAGCAAAATTAGTTTCTTTTATTTGCCCGCGTGCTCAGGCCCGTAGCCAGGTCAAAGTAAGCAGGGGGGCACCAATACCCAGCAAGGGGGTACCTAGTGTTGTTTTAGTCCCAGGTCATATTTTAGTTTCAGTTTTTATTTTGTTTTTTCTGTAATAATTTTAGTTTTCGTCTAGTTTTAGTCTTGCTGCTAATTTTAGTTTTAGTTCTCGTTGACGAAAAGTCAACATTTTCGTCAACGAAGGTTTTAGTTTTAGTTTTCGTCAACGAAAACAACAAGGGGTACCTTCTCATTTTAGTTACTTTTTCTTTATTTTTCCTCTTTTTCTTCTTTTTTTTAAGCGGGGGGGGGGGGAGGCACTCCACACCTAGCGGGGGGGGTACGGCCCCCCAGTGCCCTCCTTGACTACGGGGCTGCGCGTGCTGAAACATTACAACACAGTGAACACATTTTTTTTTAGAAGGCCTATATACTGACAAGTAGCGCACACGTTTTAAAATACCTACCATAGTTGCACACGGCTAAAATTTTTTGTTTGCCATAAAAATGTTTTATAGTTTAACGAAAGTACTATTAATAAGTAAAAGAAAAAAAAAATATTTTAGGAGCTACCACACTTACTTCTGTAAAGTTATTGGCTGGAGGTCGTGGACACGTTTAATG
Organism: Bulinus truncatus; assembly: GCA_021962125.1. Lineage (NCBI taxonomy): Eukaryota > Metazoa > Mollusca > Gastropoda > Planorbidae > Bulinus > Bulinus truncatus. Next base: position 1,881,982 of record JAGDYQ010000161.1, on the reverse strand, counting down.
GAGTAAAAAAAATATTGTTGTCAAAGTTTTACATCTGCTTTAATTACAAGGCCTACCATTATTAAATGGCCTGTAAAGGAAATGCCGATGGGATTATTGAGCGGGTAATCGCATCACAAACATCTTTTATGGCTTTCTTTGTCACGTGACATTCTACAGCAAATACAAACAATATCCCCCCCCCCCCTTTCCTCCTTCTGATCAACTTAAAGTTTTCATTTTACTTATTGCAAGTATACATCCTTTTTAAATTTTAAATTGTCGTTATGTGCCGATTTTTTTTTGTTTGTCAATTTTTAACCTCACTATCTCCTTAATAGACCTATATGTCACACTAAGTGGCGTCACTGGGGGGGGGGGGCGGCCCGCACCGGGTGACACCATTTTCGGGGTGACACCAAATGAACAGTTGTAAATTTCATATACTATCGTTTTTATTGCTAAAGTAGTAGAGGACTTTATAAAACAGAGATACGCTTTCACTATATGAGTGCTTCCCACTGTGAAACGATTTTCAAAGACATTATTTAAAAGATATTTTGAAAATATGAAGAGACCTCTGACGACACAGTAGTTTAATTTCAGCTGGAAAACGCAACGTTACCTGATTTACACAATGGAGAGTCATTATTGCCAAGACACAGTCCAAAACATGACCCAGTTTCTGGATGGCACTCGCTGCTACATTCATAGGGACATGTTTGGCTGCAGTCTAATCCCCATGTACCTGGAATGCATTCTGAAATGACAGTCATCATAAAAAAGTTATTGATGATGCGATTTTCACAGGACTCTAGTCCTCGTGAGCGAGTAATGAAAAATTGTACTTAATGGCAGAGGCAGATTTAATTAAGGATGGACCCACTGGGAGCAAGCTGGGGGCCCCGACATCAGAAGGGGCCTCACTAGACCTCAGTTTAACCGTATAGCAACAAGTAAAGTATACCCTTCATTTGTAGGGGCCCATATTTTCTTATGCGGCCGGGACCCTGACAAAGCTAAATCCGCCGCTGCTTATTGATGCCAATAATTTTGTGGCATTCAATAAAGACTCGCTATTTGTAGAAATAATTAAGATTATCGATGAAAATATGACATTTTGATGAATCGATCAATGTCTGCCAATTAATTAGTCAGACATTCTATTTATCCCTCACTCAGTCACTCTGTCTGTCTATTTGTCCATCTATCAGTCAGTTTTCTTTCTCCCTGTATCTCTTTGTCTATCAATCTGTCTGTATTTTTGTCCACCCATCTCTGTGTATCTCTCCGATCGTTTATCCTTCAGTCTAACTGTTTCTCTATCGATCTTTCTCTCTATCCGTAACTCTGTATGTGTCCCTCTGTCATATATAGGTAATGTGTGTGTGTGTGGGGGTGTAGGTATGTCAAGGTCAAGGTTGTTGGATGGTGGTCAAATGCTGGTTGCATGGAGAATATTCTGGAGGGGGGGGGAAGTATTCAGATAGTCGAGAAAAAGTGTGATTGGCTTTACAGTGGGTGTGGATATAAAAGGGGGAGAAAAATGGGAAGAGAGGTCAGCCAGTGTAACTAACAGTGCAGCAATGAGATCAAGTGAGGTCAGCAAGTGTAACTAACGGTGCAGCAATGAGATCAAGTGAGGTCAGCAAGTGTAACTAACGGTGCAGCAATGAAATCAAGTGAGGTCAGACAGTGTAACTAACGGTGCAGCAGTGAGATCAAGAGAGGTCAGCAAGTGTAACTAACAGTGCAGCAGTGAGATCAAGAGAGGTCAGCAAGTGTAACTAACAGTGCAGCAGTGAGATCAAGAGAGGTCAGCAAGTGTAACTAACGGTGCAGCAGTGAGATCAAGAGAGGTCAGCAAGTGTAACTAACGGTGCAGCAGTGAGATCAAGAGAGGTCAGCAAGTGTAACTAACGGTGCAGCAGTGAGATCAAGAGAGGTCAGCAAGTGTAACTAACGGTGCAGCAGTGAGATCAAGAGAGGTCAGCAAGTGTAACTAACGGTGCAGCAGTGAGATCAAGAGAGGTCAGCAAGTGTAACTAACAGTGCAGCAGTGAGATCAAGAGAGGTCAGCAAGTGTAACTAACAGTGCAGCAGTGAGATCAAGAGAGGTCAGCAAGTGTAACTAACAGTGCAGCAGTGAGATCAGAGAGGTCAGCAAGTGTAACTAACAGTGCAGCAGTGAGATCAAGAGAGGTCAGCAAGTGTAACTAACGGTGCAGCAGTGAGATCCAGAGAGGTCAGCAAGTGTAACTAACGGTGCAGCAGTGAGATCAAGAGAGGTCAGCAAGTGTAACTAACGGTGCAGCAGTGAGATCAGAGAGGTCAGCAAGTGTAACTAACGGTGCAGCAGTGAGATCAAGAGAGGTCAGCAAGTGTAACTAACAGTGCAGCAGTGAGATCAAGAGAGGTCAGCAAGTGTAACTAACGGTGCAGCAGTGAGATCAAGAGAGGTCAGCAAGTGTAACTAACGGTGCAGCAGTGAGATCAAGAGAGGTCAGCAAGTGTAACTAACGGTGCAGCAGTGAGATCAAGAGAGGTCAGCAAGTGTAACTAACAGTGCAGCAGTGAGATCAAGAGAGGTCAGCAAGTGTAACTAACGGTGCAGCAGTGAGATCAAGAGAGGTCAGCAAGTGTAACTAACGGTGCAGCAGTGAGATCAAGAGAGGTCAGCAAGTGTAACTAACGGTGCAGCAGTGAGATCAAGAGAGGTCAGCAAGTGTAACTAACAGTGCAGCAGTGAGATCAAGAGAGGTCAGTTAGTGCGAGGACAGTTAAGGAAAACAGAGTGATTATAGGAAGTGTTGTACAATGTTGCGTGAATATATGATCCGATGTCTTAGAATTCAATTGATTAGGGAGTTGAGATGTTATATGGAAATATGTGTATTTCATATTATTCACTATTCATGTGGTGGATTTCTATATTAATAAATGAACCACTTTACTACTAAAGTTTCCTGTGATTTGTGAGTGCACGTGAAAAGTGTGTATCCATTGTACTAGCCCTAGTATATACATAACAAGTGACCACAATGAAATAAACGATACATTGGAACCCTCTCACAAAATTATTCTCTAATATTTTTTTAAATGTTTAACTTTATCTTTTTTTCTGAGCAGGCGGCATCTAATGATAAAGGACTTTATTGCTGCTCAGTTTAAGTCAAATTAGGAAAATTAAATCCATGCTAAGTTCATGTTTTTATTTACCTCCAAAAGCCATAAGCTCACAGAAACTCAAAAAAGGTGCATCGTTATCCAGAGCCAATTGTATCTTACTGACAGTCTCTCTGCTAATTGTGACGATCGTTTTCAGAGATTGATATACGTCATAAGTGCCAAGAACGTTATCGCTTGCATTCATAGTCTGAACTTTGAAGTTTTCCATTACATCCTTGCAGTTGTCAGCTATAAGGAAAGTTTAATACAAACTGATTACAAATGAGTTAAATTAACCAGAAGCCAGACGTTAAAAGTTATCTTTCATTAGCAGATATTCTCATCGTAACCAGTATTTATGTGCCTGAATCCGTTTATAAAAAGACATGTAATTTTTTGAATATGAAAACTCATTAAAAGATTTTTTTTATTTCCATTCAAAGTCGAAAATGCCATCAAGGCAGGGGGATATTCTTATGAGAGGCTTCGACTAGTTGCATTCAATCTCATGTATCCATTTTAACCTAGACAGATTTAGGCTCATTAAAAAAATAGAAACATTAGCGTCTCTCTTTCCCCCCCCCCCCCCCCACCATTCCAATTTATAGCCGACAGCTTTTCCGCGCTGTATCCGGCTTGCTTGACGGCATAGTAAAGCATCTTTTACTCAATAACTATAATTTCTGCCAACATCTACTGTAAATGTTGAAAAGTTACTTTTTACCGTTCGCTTAACCAGAGTGTTACGTGTAACAGCTCTAACTGTAGAGGCGTCATTTCAGGTAAGGCTTGGGCTTTATTATTGTTAAAAAAAATAAATTTTTGGATGTTTTAGGAGAGGCAGTCGACCATCTTCAAATGCCCCCACCCCTCCACATATTAAGGCACTCCGGGTTAGAGCCTTACGTGTTAAGACCCTCAGTGTGTAAAGCCTTATGTGTTAAGACCCCAAGTGTAAAGACCCCCTAGTGTTAAAGCCCTATGTGTTAAGACCCCACGTGTTAAGACCCCAACTATTAAGATCTAACGTGTTAAGACCCCAAGTGTTAAGACCCCAAGTATTAAGACCCCCAAGTATTACGACCTCACGTGTTAAGACCCCAAGTGTTAAGACCCCAAGTATTAAGACATCACGTGTTAAGACCCCAAGTGTTAAGACCCCCAAGTATTAAGACCTCACGTGTTAAGACCCCAAGTGTTAAGACCCCAAGTGTTAAGACCTCAAGTGTTAAGACCCCAAGTATTAAGACCTCACGTGTTAAGACCCCAAGTGTTAAGACCCCAAGTGTTAAAGCCCTATGTGTTAAGACCCCCACGTGTTAAGACCCCAAGTGTTAAGACCCCAAGTGTTAAAGCCCTATGTGTTAAGACCCCCACGTGTTAAGACCTCAAGTATTAAGACCTTACGTGTTAAGACCCCCAACTTGTCCCGACGAAAAAGATGATAAAATCGGTACGGCTCCCGACATTACTAGATTGCGCGATTCAGTGCGGCCATCAGAGATGAAAAGGTATTGCACCGCTGCTCTAAGATAATTAATAATAAGATTGAAATTTAATGTCGTCCAGCATTTTATCCACCCCCCTCCCACTCCCACCCACCTCCTTCCCATATTTGTGAGGTTTTGATGCGGACTAAAGTAGATAAAAGGCCACAGGCGCAGAAGAAAATGTTTTGACTTACTGAATAAAGAGAAACAGTGAAATGTAGATATACAAGTGTACATTTGTGTTTTAAAGGGGGCCCTGCTGAAGTTGGGGGCCAGTGAGCGCCGAAAAAAACCGCTTAAGTAAAGGCTCCGTGAGGATTGATTCTTAGTATCAATACAATAATTACATCTCTTGTACACAATAACTCTGTTGATCACTCTAGGCCTGTCCAGTGTTACAGTCCACGTCGGTAGTGTGTACTGGTAGAAAGCACTAATCGTTTGTGAGCATCTTCCGTGGCTAAAAATAGAATCTGTGTTACCGTCCACTGCCAGTTCAGCCGAGTAAGTTTTGTTATTTTTGACATAATCACTTGGCTGCGACATTTTGACCTGCATTAGAAAGTTCATTTAATATATCATAATTATCTTACACACACTCACTCACGCACACATACACACACACATATATATATATATGGGACTAGGTTAATTAATTATTGGTTATCATGTATTGGTAAACAGTTTGTCGTTCTACTATTATCCCTATTCAAATATTTTCTTTTGTCTGATAGTCGAGAAAATATTAAATATTGTATTATAAAGTAGATACATTTTGTAACAGAAAATACAAACAATGATTTAAATATGTTGAGTTTTCAATTATATTTTAACATGAATGATACATTAAAGGATTTTTTTTTACATTTTGCTAATAACTGATGACCCGCCAGTATTAAACAAGTTATAAGCACAAGTTACTTCTTTAGCTAAGTTGTGATCTAATTGTAACATATTGAACTTAAATAAAGGGCATAAAAGTCTAAGACCAAAATATCACTGGCTCATTGCTGCCTCATAGTAAGAAATCACATAATGTTATAACAAACCTTGTGTAGCTTACGTAATAAAGAAAAAAAAAGTAAATCACTATATTTATATTCTCTTTAAAAACTAAAGATCCTGAAGTTGTTAACAGACTTTCTGTAATAACTTTGCATCTTTTTATCCCTCGACCCCCCCCTCCACCTGGGCCAAAGATATTATTCTTATTAAATACACTTTACCTCCACTGACGTAAATTGAACACAAAGCCTTAACACCAGGCCCAGATACTGTAAGACTTTGTATAGTTTCACTGATGTTACAAGTGTAATCCACAGTTGTGCCATTAATTACCAACAACTTCTGGTTGGTGCAGCTCAATTCCTGGTAGTTACTTGCAAAACTAAATGTTACACTGTAGTTCAATGCTAAATTTACAAAAAAAAAATCATGTAATGTTTTATTCAATAGTTCAGTGCATCCTTATTATTTCCACCTTTTCATCCTATCTCTGAATCTTGCTTCTTAATCTCAAGTATGGAAAAAAAACAATGAATACAATGATGAATGCAAAGACCAAGCTTCATGCAACCTGCTTCAATACGATAATCTAGCAGACTTGTTACATAGTCAAAGCTAGAGAAAGACAGAAGGTAAGATAGTTAGATAGGGAGAGACAGATAGATAGCTAGATAGATAGATAGATAGAGAAAGAGAGACACAGAGAGAGAGCGAGAGAGAGAGACAGAGACAGAGAGAGAGACAGAGAGAGAGAGAGAGAGATAATGTAGATGACCATGGGAAATATATTTAAAATTGTGAATGCTTACAGGAATAGTTATATTTTACTCTTAGCCAAGAAAAATAAAACACTCCACTCCATATAAACTTAATGGTCTGGAGATCTTTAGAAGGGTTGCATGTTGAATCATTTCCGTCTGTTAGCCAGTCAGCTCTTGACTGTGGTGGATTCAGTTCAATGCTCACGTCATTATTGTTAACCAAATCTTCTGAGAAACCAATTTTGGTTAAAAAAAATATATATTTTAGTCAAGAAAGCATACCGATGAAAATAGCGCACCCAATCTTCTGCCAAAAAAGTACTAAAGTACGAGAGATACTGGTAGCTAAGTTGGACTCACTGATCCCACTGCCCTCCAACCACATCGTCCCCCCATCCCCAACTACCAGTGTGGTAAGTCCCTGTAAGTTTGAGATGCAATCTCTTAGATCCTGTGAACCACCTAAAAGACGGTTTTTGCAATGCCCTTCTTTACAGTTATTAAACTACCTTTTATATGGTTGAAGTTACTTGCTTAGTAATACCAATATAAAATATTCATCAGAGTATAAATGTAACTTACCCAGTGGCGTACCTGGGGGGGGGGCGGTGTGTGTGGTCCGCACCGGGCGGCACTTTTTATTACTTTTTTTTTTTGGGGGGGGGGGGGCGGCAAAAATGTATAGATTAAATTGAAATACCTAAATGAGAGGGTGGCAAAATCGTCTTCCGCCCTGGGCGGCCGATACCCACGCTACGCCGCTGAACTTACCTAAACAGCTTTTTTACTTGCTGATTGTAATTTATTTTATTATGTAAAGCTAACTTTTTAATTAATTATTTTTTTTTATTTTAGGTTTGATGGCGAACAATGAAATAAATAGTCTATGTGATAATTGTCAACCTACTTTTGGACCCCCCCCCTCCTGTACAGTAATTAAAGAAATGAAATTTAAACTTAATTTACTAGAATACGGAAATACTACATTATCATAATTTAAGCTAATAAATACGTTTTTTTTAAAAAAAACAATACTTACGATATTGACAGCCTAGTCCAAACCATCCAGTCTCACATCCGTTTAGGCACTGACCGTCAATATCGCAAGTGTCGTTGTCATGACAATGACACATATACTGACACATTGAACCGAACCAGCCTAAAGGGCATCTTACATGGCCTATAAAAAAAAATTAATATCCATTTAGTATTATTTAGGTCAATGTGTGGCTTTCAATTTCATAACTTTTCTGAATGATTCTTTCGTAAAGCCATTTTTTAAAATTAGACTTTTAAAGGGCGTGGCTACATGCAGGGGCGGATTTAGGGGGGGGGGGCGGGAGGCATGCCCCCCACCCCGTTACCGCAAGTTTAGGTAGTACATCATTAAATTATCGAAATATTTTTTGTTCTAAGACCAATTTTCAACAATGAAAACAGTTTTGCCCCCCCCCACCCCGAGTCAAAGTTTTGCCCCCCCCCCCCGGTAAAAGTTGTCTAAATCCGCCCATGGGTACATGTCACAGATATGCCTCCTATATATGTATACAGGGTGGCACAAAAGTAGGTTTAGAGTTATCACTAGAGTATTTATTTGAAAATTCGACACTCAACGGGAAATTCGTTGTAACTGTTAACATAAACATTTTAATCTCTCAGACGCTCAAACCCCCCCCCCCCTCTTTTCAACACATATTCTCTGATGAATGTTTTATATTGGTATGACCTAACAAATAACTTTAATCACATACAATTTAGTTTAGTGTCTGTAAAACTACTTTTAGGCCACCCTGTAGATTTTGGTTACTATTTGATTCTGAACCGTCATGAGTAATACCTATTCAGAATTACATTTGATCCTTATCATTTAAAGTAGTTAAAACATGATGAAAATAAAACCTTTCTTTGTATATTATTTTCACAATATTCTTTTGTATTATAAACGTTTAGAAATTTTTTTACAATCTCGCTGAATTTTAAATAAATATTATTTGAAATAAAAATTAACATATGACAGGAATAAAACAAAACACCAACTCTTCATATTTAGGTAAACCATCAACATCCCGGACTCATCATAGTATCAGCACTAAATGTTGACGTGAAATATCAACAAACTATTACTTACGTAGAACACCAACAAACAATTTGTATGTCAAACATTATATGAAAGTAACATATCAAAAAACAATTTTACGTAAAAATTCGACAATAAATTATTGACGTAAAACATCGACTAAACAATAGTTACGTTAAACGCCAGTAATCCATTATTTAAGCAAAGCATCAAAAATACATTATTTGCGTAAAATATCATCAAACTAATATTTACGTAAAATATTAGGAATAATTAGTTATGTAAAAGATCAATATTCCATTAATTATGTAAAAGATTAACTATCCATTAATTATGTAAAAGAACAACAGTCCATTAATTATGTAAAAGATCAACAATCCATTAGTTATTTAAAAGATCAACAATCCATTAGTTATTTAATAGATCAACAATCCATTTGTTATTTAAAAGATCAACAATCCATTAGTTATTTAAAAGATCAACAATCCATTAGTTGTTTAATAGATCAACAATCCATTAGTTATTTAAAAGATCAACAATCCATTAGTTATTTAAAAGATCAACAATCCATTAGTTATTTAAAAGATCAACAATCAATTAATTATTTAAAAGATCAACATTCCATTATTTACAAACATCTTTAACAGTGAACTAAAAAATTACACTCTGAAATCACGTATAACACAAGTACCCGATCCTTTCGTTTAAAACTTACATATTTCAGAAAAAGGCTTATCATTGTATTCTTGGCATGAAAAACATTTTCCAGTATCTTGTCCGCACCACGCACTGCATTCAATGGTACAAGTTTCATTGCAGTACAAACCCCAGGTTCCTGGTAAACATTCTATATAAAAAATATCACATTAAATACACTAGTAAAGTGTTTTATCATATGAAATTCACAATTAATTAGTCAAATACGGGCACATTTAAAATTGCAATTTTTATGTAATTTATCACATGGCACATATTCACAATTTTTCAAGTAGTTTCTTGGATTTTAATTTTGGAACTTAAGCAATCTGTTGTGTTTAATTTTCTAAGATTAAGAATATACAATTAATATGCAAGCAAACCTAATCATATGCAAGCTGTGCAATCTTTTAGGGCTATTACTTCCAATAGGTTCAATTATTTTGATCCGTTGTACGGAGTGTAATTTACGTTGAAAATATTGCACTTCCCATAATGTATTAAACTGAATGGGCTTGCATTACATGTCTGTACAATACTGTGCATACACATAGAGGAAACATCTATACAGTTCTCACAAACATAAATACCCCCCTCCCGCTAAGCTGCATTAAGCATCGTATCTTACAAGGTCCGTCTATAAAATTGGCAATTTCAACATGTTGATTTTATTTCATGAAGAGAAATAGATAGATCTATATAGAGAGAGGCATGCCTATTGCACTATCGACTATGCAAACACCGCCCCATTAGTGATACAAATAATCTAAGAGATATCATCGCATCCTTTCAGGGACTTCACACACATAGATAGAGGAGGGGAAGACGTTTCTTCCGCGGTGCCTTCGAGGCCGTTGGCTATGGAGGGGATGAAAGAAAGGGCACTGCAAAAACCGTCCCGTGAGTGGTTTATAGGATCTACAAGATTTCATCTGATCCTTTCAGGGACTTCATACACTCAGAAGAGAAAGAAAGAAAGTGAGAGTAAGAGACCATAAAAGGAGCAGAGGCAGATTTAAGAACCGGGTCCCCTCTAATCCCAATTTAAACACCATTTTATTTTTCTCCTCTTTCTTTTGAAGGGAACGATATTTTCTGCCTCATGGACCACCCAGTCACTTAATTCCACCTCATCAAAGGAGAGATTTAAACTGTCAAGTATTACCTCCAAATAACATCACTTCACATAAATTTGTAACCTTCTGAGATGTACCGTGTTGGCTGTACGAACTAACAGGTCCTTTCAGTTTGATATGCATTGAGCGCATGGAGGATGAACGATAAATGTATTCATCGAACACCTGTATGTTACCGTTGACATCACGTACAGTTGAAGATATGACATCAAAATAGTCATAATTAGCTGGAAAAAAAAATCAAGTATAGAATTCATACAGTAAAATTGTTGGAGCAATTATTTCAGTTAGTTTTTGATATATAAGGAACTTCGGAGTAAAAAAATGAAAAAAAAAATGTAAAATCAGTAATACACAGGGCGCGGAAGATCAGCTATGCGTTTTTATTTCAAGCCTTTGTTATTATATATATATATATATATATACTAGCTGTACGGTGCAAAATTTTTGCATAGAGTTATATACCCTTAGACGCGATCGGTAGGCTAGGTTATTTTATTGGTTTCGGGCAGATCCGATTTTTTTAATGATTGGACTTTAAACAGGAATACTGTTGTATTATTTCTTTACTTTCGATTTCATGCAGAGCCCAAATCGCTTATATATATATATATATATATGATTCGGCAAAGTTTGGTTACTTTCGAAAGGTTTAGAAACAGCTGGAAGCTAGAGTGGATGATTTAAACTAAAATTAGATCTATAATTACTGATCAGAATAGGGGATATGTGGTCGTAGAGTGTAGATCACTCAAGGGGTCCCGTTTTCTAACCTTGAGATTTTTTCAGGACCCGGTGAAAGTCCCCAAGTCCACCAAACTTTAAAGCTGGGCGTTGTGCTAATAACAAAATCCCTATGCATGCCGAGGTTACTGAGACAGATGAATTCTACAGTACATCTACCCTGATGAGCCCTTATGAACTTAACGCGAGAACCGTCATGAGAACTCATATTATAACAGCTGCTGTGACCTAGTTATTTCTTTGTTTCCCTATTTGTACATGAAAATTACTATTAATAAAATATGTTCTAAAGCCCAATAGCCCAAAGTTTTTTTTTCATTAAATGATTTCAGAGTTACATTATCAAAATTATACAATACGTGTGTGCGTGTGTGTCTGTGTGTGTACGTGCGTGTGTGTGCATATGTGTGTTCGGGGAAACATTTATAAAAATATCTAAATAATTCATTGCATTTCTAAAACTGTGACTTATGATGGGAGTGCGGGGAAAGTATTTTAAGGTAAACAAATTTCAACTCGAACTAGACTGTTTATCAATATAATATGTTATAGACATAATCAATTATTGCCTGGACTCTGGGCAGATACGTGATAACTATTGGGGGGAGGGGGAGGAAACAAAGGCCTGAAGGTGCCTTTTTTAATGATCTGTTTTGATTTAATTTAATACTGTCAAGTATCTGGAAAACATAAAGTTTCCTAAAAAAGGTCTCTTTCCATTTCGAAATTTGGTGAATGGAGGTATAAAGCAAAAATCAATTAAAATACTAAAAGTAAAAAAAAAAAATATTACAAAGGACCATCGACACAGAACACACTGAGCATAAGAGAGATATACTGTGTACTTGAATTAATGTTTCATGTTGTGACCTCGTTGGTTAGTACCGATAGTGTGATGTACACTTTTGTTAAAAACCTTATTTACCAAAAATATATAGCATAACTCTGTTGATTGCCTTAGGAGAGTCAAGTATTATAGTCAAATACGAGCTCCAGAAGTACGACACTGCTAAGCAATTGATAGAATCTGTGGTATTTGTATTACCATCAACGGTTACATTGGGTGAAGTTGATGATGTAGATGCCCAGTAATATGTCGAGTTGGTTTGAACTTGAAGTTCCTGATTCAATGCAAAGTTTCGACCTGTAAAAGGTGACAATGCTCAGTAGCAGTTTATTTCTATCTATCTATCTATCTATCTATCTATCTATCTATCTATCTATCTATCTATCTATCTATCTATCTATCTATCTATCTATCTATCTATCTATATATATATATATATATATATATATAAATATATATATCTATTTCTTTTAAATATAATAAAAAAAGAATAGACTTTTTAAATTTCTAAATTCCTCCGTATATTATATTAAGTATTTTAAAACTCAAATGTTTTAGGAATGAAAATTTTTAGTTAAAAAAAAAAATACTAGTAACTCTTTAAAAACACTCTTGGTAAATTTTAAAACAAATAATATATATATATATATGATGTTTGGATCTATTGGTAAACAACTTCTACTAAAAAAATAACAACATTAATGATGTTTTCGTCTTCAATAAAATGATTCTTGATTTATCTCACCTCCGCTTATATACAAAGAACACAAAGACGTAAGACCCAATCCGGTGATGGTCAGTTTTTTGAATAGTTTCGTCAGTATCACACTTGTAGTCCATTGTCACATTATCTACTATTGATATCTGTGGGCTACTGCAAGTGATGACCTGATCGCTTGTTGAGGTGAAGTCGAATGAAAATTTAAATTTCATCGCTGAACACAAAGTAAAATGAAATTATTAAATTATAGTATTTGAAGATAACTTACAGGAAATGAAACAATAAAAATGGAACATATCACACAACGCTAAAAATAAAACGCCATATAGCCAAGTGGGATAAATAGGGTAGGGGTGATTGGGAAGGTTTACACCGCTGATTTTACTTTATTCGGAGGGTGTGGCGTTTGGGGTATTCAGTGCAGTAGCACCTCAAATTATATACTTCATCCGCATGACTATATTCTAATTTCCAATTTCCTAGGTTTCAAATAATTCCTACCCCTGACTATTAATTGAGATACAATTAATCAAACTCCTCATGAAGCTTAATGTTTGCACCCTGCTACGACAGTCGAATCCAAATATCAATTCCGGAAATAGTTGTATTTCAAAATCAATAAAGTTACGAACATTTTTTTTTAATTTAATAAATGAATTAATCCTTTACAGCGGCTGGTCGTTGTACTAACCACACAACCCCTTCATATGCCGAGGTTATAGCAACAGATGTATTCTACACTTCATCTGCCCCGATGGCCCGTTAGGGCTTAGGGGTTATGAAACTGATCAATCTGATCAAACCAGTTCCAGAAAAAACAAATTATTCGTACATCAATGGTAAGTACTTCGAAGACATACTCAACACAAGGCAAGGCCATTACATGATGCTTATTAAGATATTGAAATGTAATATATTTTGATTATTTGTTATATGTACCTAAAACTTGTTTACAGAGGCAGACTTGGTAGTATCGGGGCAGAGGGAGATATCTATTCCGGGTCTATAACGAGTGTCTTTTGGGAGTCTCTGGCGAGTGTCATTTGCGTGTTCTTGGTGAGTGTCATTCGGGAGTCTATGGCGAGTGTCATTTGCGTGTTCTTGGTGAGTGTCATTCGGGAGTCTATGGCGAGTGTCATTTGCGTGTTTTTGGCGAGTGTCATTTGCGTGTTCTTGGTGAGTGTCATTCGGGAGTCTATGGCGAGTGTCATTTGCGTGTTCTTGGTGAGTGTCATTCGGGAGTCTATGGCGAGTGTCATTTGCGTGTTTTTGGCGAGTGTCATTTGCGTGTTCTTGGTGAGTGTCATTCGGGAGTCTATGGCGAGTGTCATTTGCGTGTCTTAGGCCAGTGGTAGATAAGTAATATAAATGCATCGTGGATCTTGCTAGTTGTATCTGGCTCTTTTCGGGAGGCACAAAACTTATTAATGCCGCTGATTTAGTCCTTCCAGTTATATTTCTGTGTTGTTTTTTTTTTTTTACTTTTACCTTGTTTTCTATTTAACATAATTTTATTTTCATTTAAAAATAATAAAAGCAAATAAACAGAGACTTACTAGATTTACTAACTTTAATTCTCGTCCAAGAAAAGGGAAATCCCTGGATGTCCGTGTTACCGTACATTGTTTGTTCGCAAGTAGATTTTTCATCAAAAGTAGTATCTCCCGTAGATAATGGCGTAACTTCGCTGAATTTTAAAACCAACCTCTGTAAGTTAAGGTCAACATTACAAGTGGAATCGTCTCCATCGGTCAACCATGTTGTGTCTGTTTGTGTCGGCCACGTGTCCAGTGTTACAATCGGCATAGACATCAGGTTCTCTTGGAATACACAACATGTTTTTTTTTTCTTTCTATATACTGTAAAGCTTTGTCTGTCTATCTAATATTTCTTCCTAATCTATCTATCTAGTCTTTCTACCAAACCGCTTTATCTAATCTATCTATCTATCTATCTATCTATCTATCTATCTATCTATCTATCTATCTATCTATCTATCTATCTATCTATCTATCTATCTATCTATCTATCTATCTATCTATCTATCTATCTATCTATCTATCTATCTGTCTGTCTGTCTGTCTGTCTGTCTGTCTATCTATCTATCTATCTATCTATCTATCTATACAGAAAGCGCATCTGATTAAAAAAAAATGAACCAAATATTTTCTTTTTCCTTTTGAATTGTGCAGCACCTAAATTTGATACCCAGTACAATAATACACACATAGAACAGTTTTCGAAAGCAGATTATTGATGATGCGCGTGCTGTATAATTTATTTTCTATGGTCTTCATAACTCACGATATTGACACTCTGCACCAAACCACCCGTCCTCACACCTTGTTGAACAATGTCCATTAAAATCACAGGTGTCTCCTTGTTCACAGTGACATAGGTACTGACAGTTAGATCCAAACCATCCATCTGGACATGAAGCTAAATACACAGGTAAGTTATGGTATGCTCTTTTACAGATTTTTTTTTTTTAAGATTGTAATTCTGAAACACTACCGTTACTTATTCGTAAAATAAATTAATAAATAACATGAATATTCACTATTTTTTCCACATATATATTTACTTATTTCTTTTCTCGGACCAACTAAAGCCATGGCTGAAAACATGATTAGATAGGTCCCGATTAATTAGAGAGATGTGTCCTTTTGACCACAATGTACGCAGTGTTGATTTAGTCCGACGTCCTATTTTTCTTTCAGTTTTTATTTCGTTTTTTCTGTAACATTTTAGTTTTAGTCTAGTTTTAGTTTTAGGCCCAATTTTAGTTTGCGTTTTAGTTTTTTGTCGGACTAAATCTAAAACACCACAGTTTAGTTTTCGTCTTATTCATTTTTGTTTCACTTTTAGTTTTAGTCTTGTAAACACCAATAACAAATAACATCATTGTTCATGACCAATTGTTGAAACAGATCGAAGCATAATAATAGTAGTCACAGAGATGACAGCTCAGTGTACTGAGACTGAGTCCATTCACTCCATTGTCACATTATAAGTCACACTATCACATTGTGTCATGTGCCAATGCCATGACTCAATTTATGACTGTGTTGTAGACTAGCAAACTTAATTGTAAGTGGAATTCCACCGAGTGTCACAGGGAGTAACGAGATACGTGCCGATTGGCACAGTCAAAGATGAGCTATTTTGTTTGTTCCAGATAGCTACTAGCTTTAACCAGGACGAATGGCTTAATAGTAACAGTTCTGCTAAAGTAGACAGATATCTTGAAGATAATTCATCAAAAATGCTGTAATTAGCAGTTTACCCAAGCATTAAGAAACTATACCTGCAACTGCACACTGGACTTACGGCTAGTGCTGCAGTTGAGCGACTGGTTTCATTTGGTGGGCGTGTTTTATGACATTACGTTCTAGGCTAAGCAATGATCATTTTGAAATAATGGTCTTCTTACGTGCTGCCAAGTGGTGAATTGATTAGCATTAAAATTGTGCTTTGAAAATGTATTCTATTGTTTTTACATTTTTTTAAAAAAACTTGAGAAGCTTCACTCATTATATTTTAAATAAAAACATTTTGTTGTTCTCAAAAGTATTGGTATTGTATCGGTATTGATTAAGGCAATACATTTTTACTTTAGTATTAGTATTGGTATTGGCGATACTATTTTCATGAAGTATTGGTATCGGTATTGACGATACAATTTCAGAGTATTGTTAACAATCCTGCTTATATTATCGCCCAGTTGAAGCGCATGCGCGATCATCAAAGAAATTAGATATGTCCTAGGTCATAATAATTTCGTAGAATAGATGGTTCGCCCGCAGACAGCAGTACCGGAAAAAGAACGATAAATGTGGATTTTAGTTTTTATTTCGTTGGGGAATTTTAGTTTCAGTTTTTATTCAGTCTTTTGTCTACCAGATATAGTTTTTGTCTAGTTCTAGTCTTGCTGCTAATTTTAGTTTTAGTTTTAGTTCTCGTTGACGAAAAGTCAACATTTTCGTTAAAGAAGGTTTTAGTTTTAGTTTTCGTCGACGAAAACAACACTACATGTACGTATTTTTATATTGTAGTCTCTATTAGGTGGCTTCACGGGGACGGGTTTTGCGGGTTGCCCGCGGGAACGGAACTATTATTTACGAGTAAACAGTGGGGGTTGGTTGTAAATTTGCGAGAAATCCGTGGGGTCGGATTTGTACTAAGCAGGAATCCCGCGGGGAGGAAAACTTCAATCACAGATGATATATAATAGATAAGTGACCATTAGCACCAGAGATAAGTGACCATGAGCTCGAGACATGATACTCCTTTTAAAAGGGAGGGATGGTCGTGCGGTAACTCGCTCGACTGTCGACCTGAAGGTGCCTGGTTCGATCTCCGATGAGGACCAAGGTAATATTTTCAGGTCTTGGCTCAAGTTTCCGATATATCTCCCGTGGTGCCTCCATGACCATTGCACTAACGGCTATGGTGGGGATGAAAAAAGGCACCATAAAAACCGTCCCAGTAGTGGTTTATAGGATCTAAGAGATTTCATCTCATCCTTACAGGGACTTCACACACACTCCTTTTGACGACATGATGCAATCTCAGGTGTTTGGTCAGGATATTTATAATTAGAGTTGTAACCTGGTCAACTAGATATTTAACCGAACGTAAATCTAATACACTTTAATCTAATACCAAGCCATAGACCAATTAGTAAGTATAATTCATATTTATTCCATTCAAATGCATCATGACATCATAAAGTAGTAAGGCTGACTATACAACGCAAAACAGACTAAATGTATCCTGACATCTAAAAGACAACTTTCGTACAGCCCGGAAAAAGATTTACTATAAAAAAAGTAAGCATAATTGGCAGCCAGTAATCTGATAATGCTGAAACTATTTCCTAGCGTTACCTCGACTACCTGTGTGTCTCCATGAAAAGTAAGAATCTTCTATATCAGGACATTAAATATGATTCTACCCTAGCAGTAATTACAGAATTGTTAAATAAAATTTTTATCCCTTTTATCCTTACACATAGATTACATCTAACTATAAAAACAGTGAAAATGTTATTTCTACACAGGCTTACATAACAGAGTTACAATGTATACTACTTTTCACGGATTTTTCTTACCACCTAGTATACTGTAGTATTGTGCTGTAAATAATTTATCAAGTAAGTGGAATAAAATTTTGAGAAAACTTTACTTTGAATCTATCAGGCGACTTACCACCAGTTTGTATCCAAACGCAAACGGTAAATATCAAAAACTTAAGTTCTGTACTTCCCATCTCCGTTGTGTACGATATTAAACTTGATAAATATTTGTGGTCTTAAATATACCGCCGACACTAAACCAACGTAAACAAAGGTAAGAAAAACCGACTGTGACATAAAGCCATTCTTTTTTATACCATCAGTGGTTCTAAAGATTTTTTTTTCTCTTCATATAAAAATAATATTAGACAACTTTGATGCTATACAATTATTTATCTCGTCTTTAACAGTGACTGCAATGGCGCGTCACTCGTTCCAAATTGGAAACGCTAGAAAACTAATGGTCTATAAGTGCATACGCTCATTTCAATGAACGTATCGATCAATCAATCAATCAATCAATCAAACAAACAAATAATCTCTCTCTACGTTTTCTGTTTATTTATATAATATATAATAATATTTATATAAAATACCGATGTATTATAATAAAAATCAAACCAAGAATTAACATTTTAGTTTAAACAACGTTTTTGAATTAAATCTTTCATATATTTAAAAAAAAGTGTTAGAGAAAAAACTAACAAAACACTTGTTATTGTAATAATAAAAGGAAATATAGTCATTCAACAAACTTGAAATGATGACCGTTACATTAATACACAGTTCAATTATAATACAACTCGCCAACCATTATCAACCAAAGTGATGTCGAAGAATTGTCATGGGTCAGTACCAAGACAATATTTTGCCTAAAGCGAAAACCTGCCATGATATTAATTAGTGTCAACAGATTTGATATTTGCAACTATGCTATAAATGTCGTAAGATACGTTCATTAAGATATTTAGATGAATATATGTTTAACTGTGTTTTCACTGTGATGTGCTATTATTAGTTTATTAGAAAGGTTACCGTGAAATAGTTGATTGAGAATCATGGAATTTTGTGAAAGAGTTTATTTTTTTTTTCAGGCAAGCGCATCAACCACATAATTGACACGCTCCAGATATATCAACTAAGCAGTACGCTATGAGATAAGCTTTACCATTAGTGTAGAAATGTAAAAATAAAAAAAAACAACTTTCTAGGTATGATTATATGTGCAGCATCGAATTCGAACAAATTTCTTTGGAAAAAGCATCAGATTTATTAATAGAAAAATGAGCGGGGGGGGGGATTTTTAAATAAATGACATCAGCGCTAAAGTAGAATGACATTTTAAAATATCTGGCTCCATCTTTATACCAACTGTAAATGAAAATCATCTAAGAATTGACTAAATCGATACATAAAAAAAATTGTTTCATATCACTGAATGACGTTATGTTTGATATCATAATTTGACAATATGTCTCAAATCACAAGATGACGTTATTTCTCAATCCACAAGATGAAATTGTCTCAAACCACAAAATGACGTGATGTTTGATATCAAAAGATAACATCATGTCTCAAACCACAAAATAACATTGTGTCTCAAACCACACGATGAAGTTTTAAGACAATGTATTAATTTCAAAGCACTTAATCAGTTTCCTTTATTTATTTTTTTAAAATCTAAATAATCTATTGAAAGCGAAAATATTAAACTAAATTGTTAAAATGTATCTTCGATATTTATTGTTTTAATTGACGAAGTGTATACATTTATCAAGCTAACTATATCAAGACTATTTACTTACAAAATATTTTACTTCCTCCTTGAGCTAGATGGTCGTTTGACCTCATACTTTCAATTCAGTTATTGAACGTAATGTAAAATAATGGCTATTAAAGAAGTATTCAAATAACATATATGTTTCATGCTTGGTATTACGGGATAACATTTATTCTGAAAACCATCTCCATAGAAAAGCAGTGTACTATACACCCTAAGGTAGACCAGTATACTTTGGACCACCATGGTAGACCAGTGTACTTGGGACCACTATGTTAGACCACTGAACTTTGGACCATCATGGTAGACCACTGTACTCTGGACCACCATGGTAGACCAGTGTATTTTAGAACTCTATGTTAGACCGGTTTACTTTGGACCACCATAGTAGACCAGTGTACTTTGGACCACCATGGTAGACCAGTGTACTTTGGACCACCATGGTAGACCAGTGTACTTTGGACCACCATGATAGACCAGTGTACTTTGGACCACCATGGTAGATCAGTGTACTTTGGACCACCATGGAAGACCAGTGTACATTGGACCACCATGGTAGACTAGTGTACTTTGGACTAGACCTGCCAGCCGAATTTTTTTTAAGTATCGGCTGGCTGACATAATTTTTTGGCTGATAGCCGGCGTAGCCGAATTTGACCATAAATTGAGTAAATTGACATTTGCGGCTGATTTTCGGCTGATTTTTGGCAGATTATGAAATATTTGGCTAAATTTCGGCTGACGCCTAGAAAATATTGAATTGATACTTGGGGAAAAGTTTTATTATTTAAAACAACAGAAATAAACAGTTGTAGGCCTATATGCTGTCCTACTAGTATGGTACATGAATACATTCCACACATTCAGTTTCTGTCACTTAATACCTTGATAAGCACTTAAAATATCAGTTTATAATTGTCATGAATAAAACAAACGAGATGTAGTTCATCAGCTTTCTTCAGAAACATGTTCACTAGCTAGCTGCGAATGCGATACATCAGCTTTAGACATGATGAATTCACGGGCCATTGCTGACTGTATTGCGTTCTCCAGAATTGTGGTTGCTTCTGACCGTGGAATCAATGATTTGAAATTTGGATCAAGCACCTGATGCAGCTTAATGTGATCATTTACAGGAAATCGATGGTCAAGCTGGTTGAGAGTTGACAGCTTGATCATTCGTATTTTGTCATCATCATCATATTTTAAAGTCAAGTATAGACTGAATCATCATTAATGTTGAATTCCAACGCGTTGGACATGATGACTTATCTTTGTTTCTATGACTGTCATTGATGGCGTTAGTGCTGCTCTCAGAGGCATCCATTATTGATGAACTGAGCTGATCATCTACAAGAAGCAATTCACACACTTAATACATGCCTTCTTTCATGGTCTTTATCATTTCTTTATCCTCTGTGAATGCTGCATCGTCTTCTATAATTGCGGTCTTGAAATTCTTCATTTTTATTGATGCTGTCGGTAGTATTACGGTGCAATACGTGTGCTGTAAAGTGCTGATAAAAGTCAACCTTCAAAAGCTTTGAAGTCTTTATCATAATTGCAGCACCATCATGCTAGCTAGTATTTTGTGATCAACAGAAAAGCTTTTCAAGACAGAGCTGATATTGTCAGCAAGATCATGTGCAATAAGATTAAGTAATGCGACAGTTAATATACTGGCGAACGAAATACGGCTGCTAATGAGGCGCGCCTTATATTTTTCGGCGGATTTACGGCGGACGAAAATTCGGCGGCGTAGCCGGCGCTAGGCGCCGGCTGAGGGGTCTACTTTGGACCACCATGGTAGACCAGTGTACTTTAGACCACCATTGTAGACCAGTGTACTTTGGACCACCATGGTAGACCAGTGTACTTTGGACCACCATTGTAGACCAGCAGTGTACTTCGGACCACCATGGTAGATCAGTGTACTATGCTCTCTCCCTCCCCTGGTTTATACTTTACTGTTAATAGTTTCAGGCCCACATTAAGGAAGTGAAGAATGAAAACATTTAGGGCCCAGGGCTAAAATAACTTTGCAGAAGGGGTGAAAGGTCAGGTCAGAGTGCCTCGGTGTTTAAGGCTGACATTGATTGACATCATTTTTTTATTTTAGGTAGATACATTCAGTTTGTAATTTGAGATCAGCTCGACAAAGGTGGAGTTGAAATGGAATTTGAATATTGTAAAGAAGTAATGGGATGATTCATCGAAATCTGAATCGAGATTCGAAAGAATCGATACTTTGTTGCTAAAATCGGAATCTAACAGATAAAGTCAATTGTTATCGTACTTGAGATGACAGCTGTGAACATTTTCTTGTGAATTAAAATATTTACGTAGTTAAGAATTTTTTAAACGGTTATTATATCTCATGAAGTTACTTTTGAATATACTTTTTTTTTTCAATTGAGAGAAATAAGTGTGAGATAGACTTAAATTAGTTTGATCTTCTCCCACCAGTTTAGCGTGTAATTCAGTCAGTTCTCTTTGACCGTTTCAGACACCATTATAATGAGAGTGGGGAAAGGCTCCCCGACTATTTTCGTCCTAAATCAACCTCCTCCCCCCCCCCCCCCCGTCTTATAGGATTTCAGTCGGATACTACCACTTTTAAACTTCCTCCTCAATAGAGTTTGGTTAAAATCTTACGGTAATGTTGGTAATGTTACGAGTTACGTTACATTGATAACAAAAACTGTGTTCCATAAAGGTGATGTTCTATTTTAGAAACTTTATCTATTTAGAGTTAACAGATGCTTTAAAGATAAAGAGTATATGCCTAAAATTTCCCGTATAATTACATTTTAAAGCAAACATGACCAGTTTGCCGAACATGAATTATAATTATAATAATTATTAAAAGATTAGAAGATGCAGTCTGAATAAATTTTATTACATAATATTTAAAAATAAATACAGAACTTTATCAAAATATGTTATAAATGTGAGACGAAAAAATTGAGAAAGTCGTCTAAATCAGAACTGTAATTAATTACATAATGAAAGATGTAAGGACATTTATAAGGTTGCGTTCACATATGTTGTTTGTTTACAATTCAAACTCATGTCATGTAATATGTCCTTGTAGATTATTAACTTAAAAAAATGATATGAGTATTTACAGCAGCAATTAACCAATTAAACAACAATAACATAACAATCAAGTATCACAATGACTATTACCCTGTTTAAAGGTAAAACATAAAATTATTTACAAACGAGACCAATAAATTACATCAAAAGACATGAAATAAAATCAAAAGAAAAAATAAAATTGTTTTTCGAGTCCTTTATAAATTAGCTGGCTATGACCGAAAGGACTGAAATAGATATAAAAATAAAAATGTTTCGTATAAATAGTATACACAATGAATTAAACTGACTCAAATAAAGCACAATATTTCAATATAATTTTGAAAAATATATTATACACATATTGAGTAGATTTTGCTAACTATTCTATCATAATTAACAACTTATACAACTTTATATTTTTTATGATCTCTCTAGCTAAAGGTTCCTCACTTATTAAACCAGTATATATATATAATATAGTATATGTATCAATATGACTTGTTATTATGATGAATGCTGTCAGACATTGTTGTAGATATTGATACTGACGTCTGACGTGCCATCATATGTCAGGTTATTGGTCTTAGTCATTGGTACTGAGCTGGAGGTGTAGGTTTTTTTTAGGTTTGTGTAGGGTGAGGCAGAGTCACAATATCTGTTTAGAACGTCATAAACTAGTCTGTATTGGTCCTATAGATAAGAAATGAAGTTTCATCATAATAATAATATGTACAACATAAGGACCATAGACAGTTGGTTTAGTTTAATATAATATTTGTAGAAAACAAAAAAAGAAATAACATTAACAAAAATGAAACAAATAAGAAAATTATAACCACAATTTGTAATGCACATTGTAGAATAACAGTAATAAAAGTAAAGTAAAGTTTCCTTAAGCCGCAAAGGGCTCATCGGGGTAGATGAAGTTTAGAATTCATCTGTTACAGAAACCTCGGCATATAAAGGGATTGTGTGGTTAACACAACACCCAGTCGCCTTTGCTCCTCTCGCCTCAAGTTAGGTACCCACCAGGACATGGAAAAATCCCAAGGTTCTCACTCAGATTCGAACCCGGGACCATCCGGTCGACAGCCGAGCGCTCTACACCGCACGACCACCCGTCAGTAATAGTGAGATTAAATATATTACATACTCTTAATTAATGTATCTTATTCTCTTTATTGGGAGTGAGGGAGTAATAAGGGTGGATTACTGTTGATTTGAGATTTGATTTTTTGATTTTACCCTTAACGGATATTGTTTTTTGGGGGGTGAACTAATGATGTCATCAACAGACATATATATGTTGCGCTTTCATACGTCCTTTATGTGGACTTATAGACTTGATCTGGCTTATCCCATCACCTAGATATTTGTTTCATTTTTGTTTAATTACCGGTAACTTTTAAAGGAAAATAAACTAAATTCAAAACATTAATTACTTTATGCTAAACAATGAAGACGTGATTGGGTTTAACTTCGAATTAATGTAAATAGAAAATGAAAGTGTACCATGCTGGGCACGACTTCTGGTCTGATGGTTTTGACTGCGCCAACAACGAGTGGAACTGATACTCTTGAGTCACTGTCCAGTTTATCTAGCAAACTGACCAGAACACTGCACAGTCCACTGTAGGTAGCACCGTTTCTGGAAGGTGCGGGAAAAAGTTATTACTGCATTTATAGCTTGTTTGGTTAATTCATTGCTTACATCACACTCTTAATACAGAAATAAAACGTTAATTACTAAACTTCATTTTATTGATAAAAAATATGAACTTGTGAAATATATGTTTAAACAGTGTTCCTTAATCAATTCATTCTAAGACATATACCCAGAGCCGGATTTACAATTTTAGGGAACCTAGGCAAACAAAACTTTTAGGCTCAATTTAGAAAAAAAAATTATACTGCTAAGTTTTTTTTTTTTTTAATGTGTGTATACTACTAAACATTTTGGAGCATTTCATTTCGCGGAGCTCTAGGCCACGGCCTATTCGGCCTATCTGTAAATCCGGCCCTGCATATCCCACATACCGGCACATATACAAAGTCTTCCCATCAGCATGTGCGTGTAGTGATCTTATCTTCTTTAACAACCGTAACAGTTTTGTAGCATCTAGATCAGTGAATTTACACTTTAAATGGACGACAGGTTGATTTTGAGATTTCTAAATAAATACATAAAAAAAAATACATTTGTGAGATAGAACATTAATATATTACCTCATATAGAATTAGTTAAAGATATTTTAAGTATTCCACAACAATACTATTGCGATTACTCTTTATTGATCTCAGTACTTTGCGCGTTATAATTGCTATACATAGGGCTGGATTGATATCTTTTGTGATTTACGAAAAAATCCAACGTTTGTATTAGTAAATCAATACCATCAATACCATCACTACCATCACTACGATCGATACCATCGCTACAATCACTACCATCACTACCATCGCTACTATCACTACCATCGCTACCATCACTACCATCACTGCCATCACTACCATCACTACCAGCGCTACAATCGCTACCATCTCTACCATCACTACCATTACTACCATCAATACAATCACTACCATCACTACCATCATTACCATCACAACCATCACTACCATCACTGCCATCACTACCATCACTGCCATCACTGCCACCACTACCATCACTACCATCACTAGCTAATTGGGAAACAATGCATTCTGCTAAGGCCAAAAAGAGTCTTTTTGTGTTTACACTCTAACACTATTTTAACTGAAAGTTACTTTTGTCTAGGGCCATGACAGATGTCTTAACATTTTTGGTGACTATGTGTAGGGCCCTTAAGTAATTATTAAAGTATATATGTAGGGCTCTAAAGTATTTCCTAAAGTATATATGTAGGGCCCTGAAGTATTTCTTAAGGTATATGTGTAGGGCCCTGAAGTATTTCTTAAGGTATATGTGAAGGGCCCTGAAGTATTTCTTAAGGTATATGTGTAGGGCCCTGAAGCATTTCTTAAGGAATATGTGTAGATTTTCTAACTAAAGTACTTACTGACTTTTCACTTCGTACTTTCAGAGTCTGTTCCTCCCACAACTGATCTTGACGTATTGACTCACTTTTCACCTCAAAGTAATCACTGCATAGGGAAATGTCTTTGCTTGTAGGCACATACATGGCTATAGTCTTGACAAGAAAATTTAAACAAATAATATCATAATTAAAAGATACCTAACAATCTAGTTGTTTTATGTATTTTTTGTGTGGACGTAATAGCATTTTGATTTATACAAGAAAAGGTATTTAACATTAAAATTGCTAATATCTCAAGCAAAAATATTACTACACAATAATATATTGGAGTCATTATAGAAAAAAAAAAAAAACAAATTAGGTTATCGTTAACATTACATGATCTGTAGCCATCATTTCCACTTCAAAAGCCACTATGACTGAGATTTTATACTGTGTGACTAGTCTCCAGAAATCTGTCACAGTGGACGGCATTGGAAGTTGAGTCAAGAGAGTTGAATCTCTTCTATGAAAACCCTGTAGAGATAAATGAGCCACTTATGTTAAATGTATTCGTCTCTGCTTTGTACGCTAAATTATAATGATGTATTTTCTCGTTTAAATACTAGATGGAAGAGGTGGGTTTAATCGTCTTAATTATGTATACACTATTCTTCACCAGATTAGTTCGAATATGCAGGATAATAGTGGCCTACTTACAGCCACCTGATACTGACAGCCCCATTGTACTAA